>JAFBJS010020220.1:10217-50360 GCA_016785265.1 Paraplagusia blochii
AGGTAGTTGGAGTCAGAGTAGAAGATACAGAGGACAGGGTGAGATGGAAATTGTCAACTCGCTGTGGCAACCCCTGAAAAAAGGGACAAGGAAAAGAAGATATTACTAAGTACTTTATTTTGAAAGTATTTGGACTAAATTCAAACTGGGAAAGGACATTGTCTGGTAACTAGACTGATATAAATCAATAGTAGACACGTTTTGGAGAAAAAGCTAGAGAAGACAGATTGAGATGGTTTGGACATGTTCAGAGGAGGTTCAGTGGATACATTGGTAGGAGAATGATCCTAGAGATGGAGCTACCAGGTAGGAGACAAAGAGGAGTGTTGGAGTAGAAGATGAAGAGGACAGGGTGAGATGGAAAACATTGATTTGCTGTAGCTACAAGCTGAAAGGTTTTTTCTCTGTTTCTTAAAATAAAAATAATATAGTGATATAAAATTTAATTTCAGTCAGAAACATGGCTCAATAAAACGTCCTCCAACCGTTTTCTTTAATGAACCTCCACCTCCGCGTTGACCCAGTGTTGACACTGTGTCACGTGCCGTACGTACGGAGGACAGGAGGTTCAGAGACGGTTGAAAAGAGAGGAGAAATTATCATATGGTTTTATTACTGTGATTAAAATAACATCTGAGAGTGAACCTGGTTGAACGTGTGTCTCCTCTGGTCCTCTGTTCAGAGGGAGGTGTATTTCTGTGTCTTTGCTGTGATCCTCCCCTCAAACGCGGCTTGTTACCAGCGACAGTAATAATCCTCCGAAACAATATATTCAGGAGAAGGTTCATAAACTTCTTTGTTGATTTTATTTTTTTCCTCCCAGGGGGAAATAAAAACCAGACTGGATTTGATGTTGTTTTTGTCGGCTGCTGGTTTCCATGTCAATGTCAAAAAGTGACAGTCAACACGTGTCCTCGTGTTCAAGGACGAACTTGTGTGTTGAACAGAAGGACAACCCGTCAAACAGGGACATGGAAATCGGGGACAGCTGTGAGTGTCACCCTGTTGTTGCTGTGTGGAAGGATAAACGTGTTGCCTTCAATGGAGCTCCGTAATTTACCGTACTGCCAAAATACCAGTAACTCATATAGTTTCCATGGTATCAATGTGATGCACATAGTTTTTTATAATTGATTTTTGTTCAACTTGTTATGCATGGTCTTCATATTATTCTGGTTGTTTCTCATTATGAAATAACAAGCAAAGCAGAGGTGTTAAACATACGGCCCGTGGACCAAAACAGGCCCATTTGGAGTTTTATTAGGGACTGTTTGATGGATTTTGGAAACAAAACAATGCGCAAACAAAAATTTTTTTTAATATTCTATAATATTTCAATATTTAACAAGATTTAGGTCTTGTTTTTCTGAAGTGTAAAGAAAATATATTATCTTATTGTTGTATCTCTTCAGCCCGATTGATGTAAAAGTATAGGAGGTTGATAAAAATGTGTTGAGAAACACTTAGTCTTGGCTAAAATACTCGGAAATGAGGCTTATTAATGAAAATATGACATTAAAATATAAATTATGATATAACACAGACTTGAAATTTAATGCTAATGATCAAACAATAACATCGGTCTGATATAAATGTGATTTTTTATTTTTTTTATTTTTTTTTTTAGAAGTCTAATGATAATAATTTGTGAATCTGTTTTCTGACGAAGTGTCTACCAATTTAAAAGACATCAGACTTCATTTTACTCTCCATGCGAGTTGACGTGTCTTCTAATGATCTCATTAGCTCTGAGATCTTTTACTCATCATTTAAGGAGCTTTTTTGGCGAATCCTCACGGAATGTCGTCTGAGTGGGAAGGCTGAGAGGCAGGAAATAGACGTGAGAAGAGAGGAAACTGTGAAGACGGTGGTTATATACATATGTGGTATAGTACAAGTGTGAACAAGTATTTTGACTCCTGGGTCACAGTGGATACTAAGAGTTGACATGGGAGGGGGGGCCAGGTTAGGAGCCGATAGATTTGTGTGAACTAAGACCAATACTCTCATTGAATAGAAAAGGCAGGAAGTTAATGATAATGAAAATAATAGAATCACTTGGATAAGTTTTGCGGGCCAAAAGTGTGCCAAAAGGGCCACATCCGGCCCCCGAGCCTTAGTTTGCCCAGGTCTGATCATATAACGACTATTGTTGTTTTATTGATTTGAAATTAAATCTCTCATATGGTTATAATAATGAACTTTGGTTGGATGTCTTCCTTCTTTTCCTGTTGACTTGTCCCTTTTTTTTTTGGGAGGGGTTGCCACAGCGAGTCAACAATTTCCATCTCACCCTGTCCTCTGTATCTTCTACTCTAACTCCAACCTCCATGTCCTCCCTCACTGCATCCATCAATCCCCTCTTTGTCTCCTACCTGGTAGCTCCATCTCTAGGATCATTCTTCTACCAATATAACCACTGTCCCTCCTCTGAACATGTCCAAACCATCCCAATCTGTCTTCTCTAGCTTTGTCTCCAAATTTTCCTGTCTGTGTTGTCCCTCTAATCACCTCATTCCTGATCCTGTCCATCCTTGTCTCTCCTAAAGAGAACCTCTGCAGCATCTTTAACCTGTCTTCTGTCTATTCCTTGTGTCTCTAATCCATCCATCATGGCTGGTCGTCTTCTACCTATTCCTAGTGTCTCTAATCCATCCATCATGGCTGGTCTCAAGACTGTCCTGTAAACCTTTCCCTTCTTTGGTTGGATGTCTTCCTTCTTTTTCTTTTGGCTTGTCCCTTTTTGGGAGGGGTTGCCACAGCGAGTCAACAATTTCCATCTCACCCTGTCCTCTGTGTCTTCTACTCTAACTCCAACCTCCATGTCCTCCCTCACTGCATCCATCAATCCCCTCTTTGTCTCCTACCTGGTAGCTCCATCTCTAGGATCATTCTTCTACCAATATAACCACTGTCCCTCCTCTGACGATGTCCAACCCATCTCAATCTGTCTTTTTTCTTGCAAGAAAATAAACTATAAAAAAGAAAAAAGTAGCAGTAAATGTGGCCAAAATCATGGAAAAAACTCTCCTAAACTGGAGACGCAGATGAATACGACTGAGAATCAGGCAGATCTTTGCTGCAGGACCACAGTGAAGGAGAAGACAAACTACAGTATTTGGTTTCAGCAATAATTAATAAGCAAAACTGGAAGTGGACTCTGAGCAACAACAAGGAGTTGGAAAAAGAGAATTGAGGCCAGAAGTTAGAAGAACAGACTTATTGCTTTTGCTTTTAATCCAGTGTAGATTTAAATAATGCTGAGAACTTCAGAACCTGACGTCTGAGCAAATGGATGGAACAGAGTTTTGTCCAAATATATATATATTTTTATCGCTGCGCACATGGAAAATGTTTCCATTTGCATCATCTGGCATCATTGTCAGGGTCGGCGAGGCGTTTATGGGGAAGCGCTGGCTCAGGGCGTGACAGATGGACGCAGCGGACAATCACGACCCCGGCTCTGTCCACTGTGACACTGAGACCTGATGAATAATTGACAGCTGTTCCTCTGATCCTCCCACAGCCCTGTGACAAGGGGGGGGAGGCGGGGGTTAGTGGATGGAGGAGGTGGAGACGGAGCAGCTGATTATCATATCTGCTTACTTGCTGAACAGAGCAGAGTCAGTGATTGATTGTGGTTGTGCCATATGAACTCTGCCTTATGTGGGATGTGTTGGATAAGTTGATGTGAGTGAAAAGAAAAGTTTCACCACGTTCACATCAGTGGTGAAGGGTTGTCCTCCGAGCAGCTCAGCTGTTCAGTAAAGATAATTTACAGTTGTTACAGTAATAACTTTTTGACTCACGGGACACAATTGGTGCCAGCACTGGAAAAGGGGGCGGAGTCAACAACAGAAAAAATGTTTTTTGTTGTATTAAGATAAATGGCGTATAATGTATAAAATATGGAGCCAAAATATTCTCAAAAAAGAACACGGAACACGGATCCGCGTGTGTATTTTGCGAAGAGCACACAATCCTAACGCTAAATACGTTTGTGAATTCTTCCGAATACATTTGTGAATTGTGGTACGCGCATTCAAATCGTGCTTTTAATTTGTGAAACTCCACGCACGCTAATTTGTAGTTTTTGTGACTCGTCGTACGCGGACCACATTTGTTAGCGTAATTTTACTACGTCACTCCGTCACCAGCCAATCAGAAGTTTCACTCGTTTGCAGCCAATCACAATGTCTCCACGAGGCAATGTCCCCACGAGGGTCCGTCTGTGACGTCACTAAACTGCGTCCAAGAACCAAGTTTACATCCTACAATAATTGCGTCTAGAAGCGGCAATGGCGACCGTTTGAGTGTAAGTATGTAAGCATCAGTTATCACATGATACTTACACTTGAATGCTCGCCATTATTGAAAGATGTAAACTTGGTTCTTGGACGCAGTTTAGTGACGTCACAGATGTCCCCTCGTGGGGACACTGCCGTGTGATTGGCTGCAAACGAGTGAAACTTCTGATTGGCTGGTGACGGAGTGACGTATTAAAATTACGCTCACAAATCTGGTCAACATAAGACGAGTCCCAAAAATACAAATTAGCGTGCACGTAGTTTCACAAATTAAAAGCACAATAGAATTGTAGAGAGATGTGTGGTCAAAATGGCAGATGGGTTCTAGTTTGGGTTTTGGTTATGTGAGGGTTCAGTAGTTTTTTTTTTTTTTTACTCTGATCTTGATCTGAAACTGCTACGTTATCTGGTCCAGAGACAGCCTCTCTGTGCAGTAGTAGAACTGGGAGAGACCAGGATGGACACGGTTAGAGATGAGCAGATTAGAGGGACAGTTTGAGGGGACGGTTAAGTTGGACATGTGTTGACGAGAGTTGGTCAATACATAGGACGATGGGGATAGAGATGCCAGGAATAAGGAGGAGAAGAGGAAGATTTTAGACAGTGATCCTCTGTTTCCAGTTTAATTGAATAACTTCAAGTTGATAAGGTATTTACTCCAGATACTTTTAAGTAACATTACGATAGTATTTGATTTGACTTCAACCATCTGGGTTTAGTTGGACATCATTGGTGGGAATGGTCTTCCAAATGTGTGACCTTGAATAGACACAGAATAAACAACATGAACGTACAGTGTGTCATAGCAGGACTTCTGTTTACTCCAACTCTGACTTGGAGACAGTTCCACCCTGTTGGAGACACAAGGGCAGTGGAAATGTGTGTGTGTTTGTGTGTGTGCGAGTGTGTTCTCGACTGTGTCATCTGGAGTCACTTCATACCGATGAGCTGTCTGAGTCACACTGTGAGGTAGAAGGAAGGTTTCCAAGCACAGGAAGACCTGCAGAGTTTAATCACGACTGGTACTTTGTGTCCTGCAGCAGATACACAGATACACAGTATTCTGAATCGGGAGTGAATCTCATCACTGACTAACTTTGGTAGCTACGTCAGATCTGCGATTCAGAAACCAAACCAAAGTCAAAGTGTATTTACTAATTGTGTGTGTCCTCTGTCTTTAACATAAACAACTGCACATGTTGTGATCAGTTGATGTTGGAATAAGATTTCTTTGGACTTTGGACATATGAGCGAAAAGTTAATATCTGGACACCTACTCATCAACATCAGGAGTAATCTGTCTCAAAAAGGTGTGACTCAAAACAACTTTCACACTTTTGTCCAGTGGTGAATGGAGTGTTCTAGAGCATTGGTCCCCAACCACTGGGTCGGGGACTGGTTCTGGTCCGTGGGTGAATTGGTCCCGGGCCACAGAAAAAGTTTCTGTTTCCTTTTTGGTCTCATCTGTCTATTACTTCCACTTGATCCACAGCCATATCAACAAAAGAACTGACCAATAGAATGGCTAGGATTCCATCATCAATAATGCAACTATATTTGATTAGGAAATATTTTCTAAGTGAAGACAACAACAATAAACTCAAGATGACGCAGAGTCATTGATACAAGATTCTAACCTTGTATACCGGTCTGGTAGCAGAAAATTATAGGCTGGGTGCCATTGAGAAATCCTTGTTGTGTGCATGCACAGTTAATTCAGGTAGGAAGATTTTATAGGTAGGAAAATATTTCAGAACACAGGAAATGTACTTTTAATAAGGGGTATTTATTTGCTACAATTTAACAATCAGTCCGTGAAAATAGTACGAGACATTCAGCTGGTCCGTGGCGTAAAAAAAGTTGGGGAACACTGGTCCAGAGGAGTAGAACTACTAGTGTCCCTTCTGACATCAACCAGAAATTGACAAAGTTCCTCAGTTGACGAATTAAACGTCTTCCTACTCCAAGAAGTCCAGTTGCTCAAAGCTAAACTTTATTCACCTTCTCACCCTGAGGACAGGACGGCCCTACTTTGATGTCACACACTGCAGTGTCTCAGTGGTCCAAGGTAAACCTCTGACTGTGGGAGGTTGCTGGATATACGGTTGGAGCAGGAGGAGGTCCAACCACCCTGATGACTCATTAGTAAAGCGGCCGAGAAGCTGAGACAAAGTGTCAGAGGGAGTCAAATCAAATCACCCCTCGCTCTGTCAGGAACCGCTGTCTTCAGTCGACCGCTGACGCAGGTGCACGGGCGGCAAGGAACACTGATCCGGAGGAAATGACTGACGGGCGGTGATTGCGTAATTACATTTCCCTGTAGAAACAGGGTTAGTTATGTATTCAGACGGGAAAACTCCAACCCTGCAGATGGATGGGGTTGATTGGGTCGTGGCAACAACAACTCCACCCGATCTCTCAGCGCATGGTCCTGACAAAACGACGTAAATTGTCCTTCTGCTGATCTGTCCTCTGAAGTATTGGACACTTAAATCTGTCCTTGGAACAACTGGAGTCTATAGTCAATTAGTCCCTGCTTTGTTGATAATGACAGAGGTGTCAAGGACAATTTGTACACGGAAGGGTTAAAAGACGTGTTTTTTTTTTGTTTTTTTTTCATTTAAATCCCACTTCTTCACTCTCAACCGTTTCTCTGTGAAAGGTAATCATTCAGTAAACGCTCAGATTGTGCATTTCGGGTTTTGGCTTGTTGGTGGAGCCATTCATGTCTGAAGATTTGAGAGGTTTAATGAGGATTTTTGCCGCCTGCACGTATAGTCATCATGAGGGGAGAGGACGGCACTTCAGGAGTGTGTTCGTTGATACTTTTCTGGAGTCACTTGTAGAATTGTGTGTTTGTGCAGTATGAGTGTGTGAGAGTGGGTGTGTGGGGGGGGCGGGTGTGTGTGGGTGGGACTTGTCTGAGCTGTAGCTGAAAGCTCGCCATGAATAGATTTGAATGGCAATCAGGCCTGTGAATGATGAATTATCATTCTGTGAGAGGCGGCCGTACATTAGCCCAGTCAGGTTTTTGAAGCAGCGGATAAGAGGTTTGAATTGGTCCACGTCTCTGGATTATTCAACTCACTTAGAGCTCATTAGTCCAACTGTTTTATGTATGAATGTCCCCAAAAATGTATTATTTATTAATAGCACATAATAAACACACAGAAAACACAACAAAAGCAACAAAAAACACAATTAACTTGTTTTATACTTTTGATTGAATGGCAATAAAAACGTCTTGTTATTTTAATTCATTAATTCATTAGTAATTGTAAGAACCTGTAAAAAACCTATTTGTCTCTATGTGTCTGTCTGTCTGTCTGCCCATCTGGCTGTCTATCTAACTGTCTATTTGTCTCTATGTCTGTCTGTCAGGCTGTCTATCTATATATGTGTCTACGTGTCTGTTTGTGTGTGTTGGTCTGTCTGTTTGTGTGTCAGTCTGTGTGTCTGTGTCTACGTGTCTGTCTGTCTATCTATGTGTCTACGTGTCTGTCTGATTATATATCTATCTGTCTACGTGTCTGTCTATCTATCTATATGTCTACGTGTCTGTCTGTCTGTCTATTTATGTGTCTACGTGTCTGCCTGTCTTTGTCTCTGTCTGTCTGTCTGTCTTTGGGTCTACGTGTCTGTCTGTCTGTTTGTCTGTCTGTGTGTCTACGTGTCTGTCTGTTTGTCTGTCTGTCTGTGTGTGTGTCTACATGTCTGTCTGTCTGTCTGTCTGTCTGTCTGTCAGTAATTTTACGTGTATTCTAGTTGTGTTCACTGACCTCAGATTTTGCTAAAAAAATCTGTTAAAAAAGTATGTTAAGCAAAACCTTGCTTAAAACAAAAAACAGTCCAGAATGTTTTTTTTTCCAACTGATGCCCTTGTTTTTACATCCCTATTTTTTTTTTTTTACTTCCAAAAATAAAGCAGCTATGAGCGAGAACTAATATTGTCCCTGATGAATACGGCCCCTAATCTGCCCTCCCAGCAGACCTGTAATCTAGGCCTGTAATCTAGTGGGAGGGTCAGGAGAGAGTTTCAGGGGTTCAGTTTTAGGAGGTCAACAACATTAGAAACCACAACTGAAACCTACAATCATATCTGGAGCAGCTGAATGAGAAGTGAGTTCTTTATATAGACCAGTGTTTGGACTTCATGGGCTGGAGGCATTTTGGGAAACGGAGTTCTTTTCTGCTGTGGTTTGTAAAATACATAGACAGTAGGAGGTGGCACACACATATGTGTATATATATATATATACATATATATATACATATATATATACATATATATATATATATATAGAGAGAGAGAGAGATATATATAGAGATATATATAGAGATATATATATATATGTATATATGTGTGTATGTGTGTGTATATGTGTATATATGTGTATATATGTGTGTATATGTATATATATGTGTATGTGTGTGTATATGTATATATATATGTGTATGTATGTATATATATGTGTATGTGTGTATATGTATATATATATGTGTATGTGTGTATATGTATATATATATGTGTATGTGTATATGTATATATGTATGTATGTATATATATCTATGTATATATGTATGTATATATGTACATATGTATATGTATATATGCGTATATATATATGTTTCTATCTATATGTGTATATATGTATATATATGTGTGTATATATATGTTTATATATGTGTGTGTGTATATATATGTTTATATATATATATGTATATATGTATATATGTGTATGTGTATGACATGTTCAGAGGAGGGACAGTGCTTTTACTGGTAGAAGAATGATCCTAGAGATGGAGCTACCAGGTAGGAGATAACAAGGAGACTGATGGATAAACTGAGGGAGGACATGGAGGTAGTTGGAGTCGGAGTAGATACAGAGGACAGGGGGAGATGGAAAATGTTGAGTCGCTGTGGCAACGCCTGAAAAAAAGGGACAAGCAGAAGGGAGAAGGAGATTGGAGTGTTTCACAATTTTAAAGTCTGACTCAGTGATAACTACATTTTCCTGTGTAGTGGATTTTATTGTATTTAGTGTCTGTGTAGTGCAGTAGTCCTTTTCACCTTCGTCATCACCATCATCATCATCATCATCCAGAGATGACTGCGGGATGTTCATTTTGTACAGCAGTACAAAAATCCAGGGATTTGTGCAACAATAGTTTGGATTCTGTCGTCCTACTGCGGGGCAAACTCATAAACCCAGCTCTGCTGGTGTCTGGACTTTCCTGCTGGTTCTTATTTTATTGCTCAGGTCAGCAGGACACAAATGATTCAGTCCATTTAGATGCAGTAGGGACAGAAGATGAAGAGTGGAGGAGACCTCTTTTTTTAATTCTACCAGATGTGAAGTCTGTATTTGCTGAGAGTAAATTTAAAAAAAAAAAAAAACATTTTCAAATTACAGGCGTTTTGTTTTACTGTACATTATTGAGTAAAAATCGATTACAATCTCACTGATATATGCTGGCAATTCTAATATCAGGCTAATATTAATGTCCATTCAATATTGTCAGAAATTTCTTACAAAAAAAGCATTAAATAAGCAAAGTTATTAGCAAACATAATGTCATCAATAATCCTGGCTACGAGGACATTTAGATAAAGTATTTTTTTCAATAAATAAATAAATTGATAGATAGATAGATAAATAAAAATAGTTACTATTCCAAACAGAATAGTCCAAAAGAAATTGCTTTGCTAACTGCTTACTAAAACAACTTTGATGGAAACAAAAGCGAAATAATAGGTTTTATAAAAGTGTTTTAATTTTTTTTGGATTATCCATGGCTGTCAATTGTATGAGATTAGGTACCGATACCCAAGGCTGGATTAACAAAATTGGCTAAAGGGGCTGTAGCCCCTAACCTCGCCACAAGGGCGGGGGCTCAGGTTGCCTTAGTGGGAGTAGTCTACTTATATTAATTTTACTTCAAACACTCATAATATCTACCTACCCTCTGTTTTAAAGGTGTTTGTGCTTGTTTGGCATCTATAAAAATATGCTGCCACCTTTAAAAGAGAGAGTAGGAAAATATTATGGGTATGGAAAAACCTCAGATGTGGCTTGAAATTTTCACTACGATTAGGTAAATGTTATGGATAGGAAAAGACTTCAGATATGGCTAGATGGCTATGCTACCACCTTTAAAACAGAGGGTAGGAAAATTTTATGGGTAGGAAAAAACTTCAGATATGGCTTGAAATTTTCACTACGATTAGGTAAATGTTATGGATAGGAAAAAACTTTAGATATGGCTCGATGGCTATGCTACCACCTTTGAAACAGAGGGTAGGAAAATGTTATGGGTAGGAAAAAACTTCAGATGTGGCTTGAAATTTTCACTACGATTAGGTAAATATTATGGATAGGAAAAAACTTCAGATATGGCTAGATGGCTATGCTACCACCTTTAAAAGAGAGGGTAGGCAAATTTTATGGGTAGGAAAAAACTTTAGATGTGGCTTGAAATTTTCACTACGATTAGGTAAATGTTATGGATAGGAAAAAACTTTAGATATGGCTCGATGGCTATGCTACCACCTTTGAAACAGAGGGTAGGAAAATGTTATGGGTAGGAAAAAACTTCAGATATGGCTAGAAATGTTTACTACGGGTAGGAAAATGTTATGGGTAGGATAAAACTTCAGATATGGCTAGATGGCTATGCTACCACCTTTAAAAGAGAGGGTAGGCAAATTTTATGGGTAGGAAAAAACTTTAGATGTGGCTTGAAATTTTCACTGTGGGTAGGAAAATGTTAAAATAACAACACCCACACTTTATCTTGACGCAGTCAAGATAAGATAATTTCTTCTTTTTTTTTTTGATAAATCTTGGCTTCTAAATGGACTTGCTGATATTGGTAAACAATGTGAAGGACCTCATCCTGTTATCAGCCCTAGTCCTCACATAGTACGAATCCGGCCCTGCAGATACCACAAGAATCATCGTAGTACATGGTACATGGTCTTTAGGACTTGATCCAACAATTGTGTGTGGGTTGAAATCCTGTACATTACTGCTGACGTTCCCACCATCAACATTTGGCAGAGAGAAGCCCACTTACTGCTCAGCACTTAGACTTCCCTGTATTTTTCCTGCTTTTAACACATCAACTTTGATGACAAAGTGTTTCTTGCTTACATCCCACTCCCTTTTTATGTGTTTCCCCGTCAAGGCTGTAACTATTCCGGCCGATTGGTGCATTCATTTAGTAAATGGAAGCATTTCTGCATGTCATGAAACTGCACTGTCAATATAAACTACTAAAATCTGGAAGCCTTGACTTGCAGTACCGTGGTGTGGCGTCGTTAAAACCATCGCTGTTCTCTAGGATATCCAGAGAGAAGTGTTTACTCGTGGTGAAAATACCATTTTCATCTGCCAGACGGGTGTCACTGGATATAACAACAACAATAATCACCTGCTATTACAGACGCAGCTGTGCCAAAGCACATCAGAGAGGAAGTAGCTTTAACGTCAGGATATTTAAAAATCCCTTCAGATCACAATGGGTGTTTGCTACTAAGTAAATGGTATTTGTTTCTTTTAGTTTGACATTTTTTATGGAATGAAGCATTTGAGTCATTGAACAATATTGGGGGTTTTGGCTGTTTTTCGTCTACTTTTGAAAAAAAATAACATTTTTTTCTCAAGCTTGTATATATAAAGATTCTCTTTAGGAGAGACAAGGATGGACAGGATCAGGACTGAGGTGATTAGAGGGACAACACAGACAGGAAGGTTTGGAGAAAAAGCTAGAGAAGACAGATTGAGTTGGTTTGGACATGTTCAGAGGAGGGACAGTGGATACGTTGGTAGACAAATGATCCTAGAGATGAAGCTACCAGGTAGGAGACAAAGAGGAGATTGATGGATGCAGTGAGGGAGGACATGGAGGTAGTTTGGAGTAGTAGACACAGAGGACAGAGTGAGATGGAAAATGTTGACTCGCCAAGCTAACCCCTGGCAAAGCCGGAAGGAGAAGAATAAGTTAATACATATAAAGGAAGATTCTCAGTCCTCCATGTCATGGTCAATTGGACATTGGACGTCTCATCAAACATCTCTAAAACCAGCTGCAATTTTACTCTAATGAGGTAGGTTTAATTTTAGTTCTGAAAAGAAAATAAGAGAATTCAATGGCATTTTCCCTCTGTACTCCCGATATGCAACAACTGCGCCCTCCCTGAAGGGGGCGCCCCCTACATTGAAAGACACTGCTTTCATTAAACAATTGAGCCCTCGCCTTTAGAATCTTTCTTGTAGGTCCAATCAATAAATACTTTGTTCTTCCTTTTTTTTATTCCCAGTCATACCGTTCTCATTAAACTCCCAGATGCTGCCATGAGAGCAAAGTTCTAAAGGACCTGCAGCGTCCACAGTGGACCAGACCCTCCACCAAATGGGTGGCAGACAGTAAAACACAGAAGAAAGAATAATTCTCCGAGTACTTGAAACATAATTTCCGGATTTTTTCTATTTCCTGGAAAACAGGCCACAACAACAGAGGAAAAAACTTTTTTTTTTTTTTTTTTTTTCTGGAATGAGTTTTTTATTAAATCCTGCTGGAGGTCACAAACTCACAGAGGGATATTTGTAGTATACTTTCATCCTTGTTCAGTACTTTAATGCAGTAGAACGTGTACTGCATTAAAGGAACTCACCTCCACTAGGTTTATACATCGTTGACCCTGAGGAAAAAGGAAACCCACAACAGTTCCTATAAAAACCTGGTGGCCAGAAGTAAAAATGACGTTTTTAATTACAGACCAGTCACTTCTTTAACTTTTAGCGCCCCCTCTTGTTTTGACACAATCACAAGATAAGTGCTGCCGGGTTGGGTAGCTATTTCAAGGCGTCTAATCACAGAGTACGAAGGTAAAACAGGAGCGCTGTAGAGTAGAGTGACTAACCTGGGTGATCACTCACACTCAGCCACCGCGCTGACTGTTGTTGAGTCACTCTGAGAGAATTCCTTGTCTAAACGGTGGCTGACGCACCAGCGTGTTTTGTCGGAGTTTACTTTTACTCTACTCGTATTTGTTCTTTGGGGTTTGTGTAATGGAAAAACTGAAACAGAGAACAGTGTGAAACAGGAAACGACGCACGTAGCGTTCATTTTTTCGGTTATTTTGAAGTCACAATTGTTTGATTTTAAGAAACAACAGATGGAAGTGAGAGTTTTATTTGACCACAGTCTAATTCATTGCTTCCTGCGTGTTTCCCTTTTTTTTTCTAGGAAAAATTTAAACTATGCGACCCTAGTCAAAAGACATTATTCTGCTATTTATTGACCATAATTGAACATTTATTCATTATCTTTTGCTTGTCTGTTGGTTGAGCAACCCAAATCCCATGGCACCATATTGTGAGCCTTCCTGTAGGTGGCGAACAGTGCTATGCTCAGAGCACGTCAGTGGCAACCTGGCTGGTGGATTCGAACCTTAAACCCTCTGGAACCAAATCCGCTTCCTTAACCACTAGGCCACCATTGCCTACTGTTAAGAAATGATTGTGTTAACAGGCTGCTCCAATCTTGTGATTCTTCTGGGAATCGAACCCAGGACTCTCTGCTTATGGGGGGCAGACATGCTAACCACTATACTATGGAACCAACTCATTATAAATCATTGATAAACATATTTTATTGTGGACAAGTAGTAATTGTCCAGTTTCAATCTAACAGTAATTGACCAGGAGTAAACATCATGAGCTCCTTGAAACCACGATGTGAGTCCACCAAAAAAAAATCTGGAGAGTGACCCAGTTGTTGGGAAACAATAGTCCAACATATATATATATACATATACATNNNNAGAACAGCACAACGGTGGTGAGGTGTGCTGTTGGAAGGAACCTGAACTCCTTTTTGTTTGCTCTGGTGATGGACAGATTGACAGATGAGGTCAGACAGGAGTCTCCATGAACAATGATGTTTGCAGATGACATTGTGATCTGCAGTGAGAGCAGGCAACAGCTAGAAGAGAACATAGAGAGGTGGAGGTTTGGACTAGAGAGAAGAGGAATTAAGGTCAGACGTAGCAAGCCAGAGTACATGTGTTAATGCAAGGTGAGGTGAGGTTACAAGGAGCAGAGGTGGAGGAGGTGGAGGAGCTTAAATACTGAGGATCAGCTTCAGCTGTTCAAAGCAGTGGAGACTGTGGAAGAGAGAAGAAGAATAGAGTGGAGTCAAGATGGAACAACTTGAGAAAGGTGTAGAGAAGAAGAGAGTCAGCTAAGGTGAAGGAACAGGTTTACAGGACATTTGTGAGACCAGCCATGATGGATGGATTAGAGACACTAGGAATGGGTAAAGGACAGGGGACAGAGCTGGAGGTGGAGGAGTTAAAGATGCTGAGATTCTCTTTAGGAGAGACAAGGATGGACAGGATCAGGAATTAGATTAGAGGGACAACACAGACAAGAAGGTTTGGAGAAAAGCCAGAGAAGACAGATTGAGATGGTTTGGACATGTTCAGAGGAGGGACAGTGGATACATTGATAGAAGAATGATCCTAGAGATGGAGCTACCAGGTAGGAGACAAAGAGGAGATTGATGGATGCAGTGAGGGAGGACACGGAGGTAGTTGGAGTCAGAGTAGAAGATACAGAGGACATGGAAAATGTTGATTTGCTGTGGTGTCCCCTGAATAAGAGACAAACCGAGAAGAGAAGAAGATTTTAAGGCTGACCAACAAACTTGACCATTAAAGGACCTTCTCAGATTTGGATCCTTCTCCACAACCTCCTTCTCTATCATCTTTTACTCACACGTATCGTATCTGTGTCTCCCTTCCTTCTATTTCTTTCTCAGTCTTCCCTCTCTCACTCTCTCCTTTCCCCTCCCTCTGGCTATCACTCTGTGTCTCCCTCTCTCCCTCTGTGTCTCCCTCTCTCTCTCTGTCTCTCTCTCTCTCTGCTGCAGCCTCTCAGTGTCAGTGTGAAGCTGCAGGAGTGTTGTGGACTCCTCCACTTCACTCCACTTCGGGATCACAGTGTCTGTGGAGCAGCAGACAGAGACTCAGGTTGCAGCCCTGCTTCACGTCCCAGTCTGCTGCTGCTCCATGGAGAACCGACCGAACCCCCAGCAGCAGCAGCATGTTCCTCTGAAGGCTGCGGTTCTTCTTTGTCCAGACCGAGAGACTGAAAAAGTCCGCAGATCACTTTTCTCTGCTCTACTGAGGTGAACGGAACGTAAAAGTAGTCCGTTTCCTCTTTCCCCCTTTTCGGCCAGTCCGCCTCTTGTTTTCCTCCGCCTCTAACCGAACACGGATCGGGGTTTTTTTTTTAAATATATATATATTTCATTTTTTCTACCTTCTGAATCCCTGGAGAGGAAGCCCGACTGTCTCCTGGGTCTACCTGCTCGTCCAGCACCCATGAATTCGGATAAAAATGTGTACCTCGGCAGGGACAAAGGCATCATGCGGAAGAGAGCCCTTCTCCTACGGAAGGGTTGCAGCTTCGAGATCACCAGGTAGGACCTCCGTTAACGGCGGAGTCTGTCTGGGACAAAATGTGGCAGGGGTGGGTGGGGGGGGACACCTCGGATACGACTGTCTGCAGCACCGTGGCAGTACTCTTTACCCCGGGGGCAGACAATGGCTCTCATACCGGGGGTCATTTACCCCGTTTATCCACTCCGTGCGCGCACGGACACGGAGGGAAGAGAACCCCCTCAAAACCCCCTGTGTGTGTCCTCACCATAGATTCGTGTCTGGGACTCAGTTCTGGTCTGGTTCTGTTTGGTTGTTGTATTACCCCCCTAACCCTCCCACCACCACCTCCATCCAAATCCATACACTGTGCGTCCTCGTCTCCACTCCAACTGTGGGTGGAGGGGTGTAAGGGGGGTGGGGGGCGTTACGCACGGATGCGCGTTGTCTGCACCTGACTCTACATCAATGACCGTGCTGCACTGATGCCAACCAAAACACGGGGTTGATTGGACAGTCCTGCCAACTTGATGCGGTCCAATCCTGCAACCCCACCACTCCCCACCCCTGTCTCCCCACTGCGCCCCCACCCTTCCCTCCAAAAATCTAAAAATAGCATTGGAGTGAAAACAGTTGTGGTGATCCAGCACCATGCTGTAGACTGGGGTCCATCCATAGACCTCATCCACCCTTTGGGGACATAGAGCAACAAAGGGTCTTTTGGCAGATTAGATGGCAGCCCACATGATTCCTCTGTGCTGTGTGATTGGTTACAGGTGTTTCTTGTTGTTACTCTGTCTACATGGTTGTTTGGGTCTGCAACCAATGTCTGTAAAAATGTATCGCGATGGCAAGACTTACTAGTGACCTTGTTTTAGAACTCGTTGTCTCTGGTTGGTCAAACAAGCCCTTAGTTCTCGTAAGAACCTCCTAATCCAGGTTAGGCAAACCTTTTGCCTCGCGGGCCGCAATTAGTCCAAAAATTTGACAACGGGGTCGAGTCCAGAGCAGAAAGATGGGGCGTTTGTTTCAACTAAAACCTAAAATTCTACATTTCTTGTCCCCTTTATGACGCCATCTTCTGGGGGGTATTGTATTATTTAAGGGAAAAGGCAGAAGTATAATGAATATAAATAAAACATTTAATCTGGACAAGGTTTGGCGGGCTACATTGGAAAAACTCAACAGGCCGCATCTGGCCCCCGGGCCTTAGTTTGCCCATGTCCTAAACTGTTCTCCAGTCCATCACCAGGCCTTTTTCTGGTTAGTTGACCATTGGATTGATTGGAGTGTTTACTAATGGACGTACTTTGGCAGAACACGGTGCTCCGTCAGTTGTATCAGGGAACTCCTAGGAATCTCTTGCGGTGAGATGTGTAGATCGTACAAATCCGACCGTGAAAAACGACCATTTGTTTCCTCACAGGTTGATTCTGTGATTTATTCTCGTCTCTTTGTGATCGTCCAAGTCTTTTATTGTCTTAATTACAAACTGGATAGACCCTTGCACAACCTAAATTAGTTTTCGCTTTAATTGAGTGCATGACAATGAATTCTACCTGTAAGAAGGTGGAACAACCAGTCGAAGCAAAGGTACAATATTTTTCCAATCACTCAGTCCTACTGCATTTCCAACACATCCCATAATTGCAAATGGAAAGGCATACTCAATGTCTTACCAGTTGGCTACCATTGGCTATAAATTGAATTTAATTGTATTTTCTCTTCAAATGTTCCTTCTGCGCCACGTTTTACTCCACTGTTTACATGTTTTGTTCTGGGCTATTGTTTTTTTGGGAGTTGTTACCGTCATATCGATAGAAAGTGGGAGTTTTAGTCAGGGGCGTAGCCAGGCCCCTTAAAATGGGTGGGCCCTGAAAAAATTAGGGTGGGCCAACCCCAAAATATTATAGCCAAGTTTGATCAGCCCTCTCATTGGATTGGGTGGGCCTGACTGACAAGTGGGTGGGCCCAGGTCCACCCTGGCCCACCCGTGGCTACGCCTATGATTTTAATAGTGTACACTACAACCACTGACCTCTGTATTTAACCCATCACCAAAGTGAACAGTGGGCAGCTTTGAGCGCTGTGGGTGGGGACGGTGCCATGCTTAGTGGACCTCATAACTTGGCGGTAGGGGGATTCGAACCAGGGGCTTTCCTTACCCACTAAGCCACCAACTGCCCCTTTTGTAGCTATTTTTATAGATATGTAGCATTAACTGGCACATTAACAGAAGTCTTGTGTTCGTACAAGGCATTAAGTACAGATCGAAACCTTTGGTAGCAGGGTGTGTTTTTATTGGGGGAAATATAACAATAAAAAAAATTTACTGGTAGTCGCTGATCAATAATTCATGTAGTAAACATCCATTCAGTTTGGGTTTTGTATGGTTTATTTATATCACTCCCGTTACTTCTACCACCACCTCTCTTGTTTCCTGCTCTTTCTGACAGTCTGTGTAGGTGTGCACAATTACTCATAAAACTTGCCTTTGTAGCTCTTTGGCAGATAACATTGTACTGCTTTGTTAGAGGTGGGACATGTGAAATATGGACATTGGAAAAGGTTTCCGTCTTCACTGCCAGGATTCGTGGGATGTTTGGAGGAGTGAGATTTCCTTGATGTTAAATTACACCTCTCTTCTAATTACCTTGATTCTCTTTCTCTCTGCGAAATGATTCCCTTTTTTTCAACACGCCGTGGCTTCAGTCGCACTGTAAACGTCCTGGCAGACTGTCTCTCAGACACCAGCAGTTTAACAGACAATCAATCAGAGCCGAGCCTGAAGTGCCACGGCATGGGAAAATAGATTCTCGACTGCACAGAGGAGATATGGAACACACTCAAGTAAAGTGCTGCTGCTGCTGGGGAGTCTGTGTATAAGTTATTGTGCTGTAGGGATGCCTTTAGTTCCTCAGGCGGAGCATATCTGAGCTGCCTCATATGGACACTGGACCCGGTGTGTTTGCAACATGCTTCAGTGTATTTACTGGAGTCACATGTTCTCTCACATTGGCCTCTGAAGCAAAGTCACAAAGTTATTTTATCTTGATCAGCTGCTCTGCCTCCTCTCGTGGCCTCATACTGTACACAGCGCTGTTGTGAAATTAACTTTTAGGTCTAATAATAATGAATTATTATCATTATTCACTGATATTTCTGCTTACATGGACAAAACGAGAGAAAATCTTAAAATTATGGTGAAAACCGTTGGTGTCAGAACCATTTTTATCCCTTGAAGGACCTGCTGTAACTTAAAGAACTTTATAAATGTAACTACTGAGGTGATTTTTTTTTTCTGCAATTGATTACTACCTGTCAAAGTTGCATAGCTATGTAAAAACAAATAATTTATCATGTTCAAAAATTTAGCACAAATTAGTTATAATGTTTTTTAAGCTCCCATGGGCGGCACAAAATGACTTTTTGGGCCACATTTGGCTGGTGGGCCTTATGTTGGACTCAACTTATCTTGAGTTATGAGTTCTTGTTGCTGTGTTTTTGTCTTATTGAGATGTTTGTCTTATTGATCAGGAATAAATAGCAGAAATGAAATGCACAGTGAAGCAATAATGTAAATAAGACACAGCAGAGATACTGTATGTTAGAGATACAGTAGATTTATAAAGTAACTTATAACTGATGTCCACTGATCATGGCACTGTCCCCACTCAGTGCTCCCCGGGCGCTCAAAGCTGCCCACTGTTCACTTTGGTGATGGGTTAAATGCCGAGGTGACATTTTGTTACCATAGAGCTGTGGTTGCCACATGAACCTCAGAGAAGAATGAAGACCTGGCCTGTTGTAGGCAGCAGACTGAGTTGTCTGCTCTGATGAGCTTCGGGTTAGAAGATCAATTTTTTGATAACAAATCCCATTTAGGAGAAATAGAAGAACAATAAATGACATTTAGGGGGTTTAATTGGAAAAGAGGTGAATAGTTGAGGTAACATTCATCAGCCGTCGTGAGTTGCATTTATTTCTCTATTTTGCCTCGACGAGAAGAACTAGTTTGGGTTAGGGTTAAGGTTTTATTATCGGATTATTATTATTAGGATGTTGTTATTGGCTGATCAATATCAGCCTAATATAAAGTATTGATTGTTCAAGATTCAAGATTTATTGGGTTGTTATTGGATTTTCTTCCAATTTAATCCTATAACACAATGTTATTTTGGCACAAATAGGTTCTTGAGACATTTACCTCAGTTTTGGGGGCAAACAGATGAATTTGGGAATGGGTTGATTGGAATCTTCAGGAATAAAGTCATTAGGGGGACAAGACAGACAGGAATGTTTGTAGAAAAAGCTAGAGAAGCCAGATTGCGGTGGTTTGGACATGTTCAGAGGAGTGACAGTGGATATATTGGTGGAAGAATGATCCTAGAGATGGAGCTACCAGGTAGGAGACGAAGAGGAGATTGATGGATGCAGTGAGGGAGGACATGGAGGTAGTTGGAGTTAGAGTTGAGGACACAGAGGACAGGGTGAGAAAGGGTGGAAATTGTTGACTCGCTGTGGCAACACCCTAAAAAAGGGACAAGCCGACAGGAAAAGAAGAAGGTTGATAGCAGAATCTGAAATGAATTTTTATCCGCAAATATGGACATCTGTAGATATCATACAGAAAGGGACATTGTCTACAAATGTCTCATCTGTAGCTCCGTCATTTAAAAGGACCCATCTATATGTTGAGTTTTACTGTATTTTTATCTCCATCCTCTCGTATCTCCCATGTCCCCATGTCCATGTCAATGTGCAACGTCTGTGTTCTAACTTGAAGTCCACTGCTGCAACTGCCAAACTGTCCATTCCTGATTCCTCCCCTCTGCTGTAGCTCCTGTCCTCTCTGCTGTTTTGTCCTTACTGTGATGTGCCAACGTTTCTAAACCATACACAATAGCAGGATTAACTACAGTCCAGTAAACCTCACATACCTTAGTAGGATAAGCAGCATAACTGATGGATTAAAGAAAAGTGTAATGTAATAGCGTGGGAATATCTTGGAGTCCAAGGCTTAAGGCGTAAACAATAGAAATTTCCTTCGTCTCCTCACTCAGGGGCAGGAGACTTAGCCAGTCCACATCACTGCGATTCAGGAGAAAGAGTTCTCAGTTTTCCCAAATGTCGGAGCGCATGTTGGTTGGGTTTCTGAGGCCGGAACACTGGTCCTCATCAGCTGTGGAGACTGTAGTCTTTAGGTGAATGTTGTTGTCCATAAGCAGTGTCTCCAGATCAGACATGTGTCTGTGTCTGTCTCCAGGGACAGGCTCCGGTTATGTTTCATTAGGCAATTGGTTCAGGAATCAACGCAACATAGAGACGCGTGTTGTGTGTGTGTGTGTGTCCCGTCCCATCATCCAAATAAGATAAACTGAGGACTTTGTTGACATTATGCAGGGGACAGTTTGACTTTTCTATAATCCATTAAGGATTTTTTCCAAAACACTGTATAAACATTCAGGAGACGTAAGCAACGCACTGAGGAAATGATCATTTCTCCGAACTCTAGTGCAATTGGTTAGCGTTAGATAAAAAATCAAGTCATGGACAAAAGCCGAGGACCTTAGTTAAACCTGCAGCTTACTATGTCTTAAAGTAGTATATATTATAATGGTAGAAGAATGAGATGGACCAACCAGGTAGGAGACAAAGAGGAGGTTGATGGATGCAGTGAGGGAGGACATGGAGGTAGTTGGAGTTAGAGTTGAGGATACAGAGGACAGGGGGAGATGGAAATTGTTGACTCACTGTGGATACCCCCTGAAAAAGGGACAAGCTGAAAGGAAAGAATAAGAAGGGTAGTAGTGTCAAACATCTGGCTCAAGGGCCAAAAAAGGGCCTGCTTACATTGTAAGCAGCTCCACAACCACCAGGAGTTTGACTCCACTGCCCCAGAGCAACAAAGTACTCCGTGTACTACTGTGGTACTGGTTAAACATGGTGGAAAATGTAAGTGCCCCAGTGGTTGACTACATTGACCGCTGCCTATTGTTTCTTTGTCTTCCTGTATCTGGGTATTATTGTCTCCATGTCCCACTGTAGCAGAACCCGAGCCTGCTCTTTTCTCTAGACCAGGACTTCTGTAACACACTGAAGTCATTAACTCGGCTATTAGTGGTCAAGTTGTATTGTGGGTAAGGTATTCAGGAAAATCCCCTTTAGTCAATTTTCGACTATTAGCATCACAAACAGAACATTTACTGAATCTGTTTCCCAGGGGGTCCCCAACCCCTGGTTCAGGGACTGGTACCAGTACATAGCTCATACATACGTCATTTAAAAAAATGATATTCATACAGTTTTCTCACAAATGTCCTTCAAAGTTCCAATCAACCGGTCGTTTTAACATGGATACTAAGGAAACAAAGCATAAAAAAGATCAGTCCTTGATGGGTCAGTGCCACCAGACCATAGTGATGGTCCATTATTCTCCCTAAGAGTTAATTTGTCTTTCTGAGTTTTCTCTAACTGTTGCTGTTGTTTCTCTAACTCTAACTGTCTTTTCATTCCAACTTTTGTCAAAGACAGCTGTGGTTTGTCTTATATGAGGGACATTAGAAATCACAGTATTATTGAAATAAGCGGAGAAAGACTGGACAATTTGTAAACAAGTAGACACTGTCCAAAGCGGCGGTGATCGAGGTCCTGGTCCCTGGAGGTTGATGATTCCTGATGAAACCAATACTGAAAAGCAAACCTGTGTAGAGCCATATGTAACCTCGGGTCTCAGCTCCAGTAGAGGTCGCAACTCACATTGTTCATCAGTTCTTAAAAGCAGTGTTGCTCAACCTTTTTTTGCGCCACGGACCGGTTAAATGTCTTGTACTATTTTCACGGACCGGTCGTTAGGTTGTGGCAAATAAATACCCCTTAACAAAACTGAAATTGGTTTCCTGAAATATTTTCCTACCTATAAAATCTTCCTACCCGAATTAACTGCATGGACACAAATAGAATTTCTCAAGTACATTCAGCCTATAATTTTCTCCTACCTGACCGGTATACAAGGTTAGAATCTTGTATCAATGACTCACTGTCATTTTGAGTTTATTGTTGTTGTCTTCACTGAGAAAATATTTCCTAATCAAATATAGTTGCGTTAGTGATGATGGAATCCTAGCCATTCTATTGGTCAGTTCTTTTGTTGATATGGGTATGGATCAAGTGGAAGTAAAAGCCAGATGTGGATAAAAGGAAACATAATTTCTCTGCGGCCCGGCACCAATTCGCCAACGGACCAGTAACGGTCCCCAGCCCAGGGGTTAGGGACCACCTCTTTAAAGAACATTTGTAGTTCATTTAAGGAAAGGCATGCACTGGCAGAGAGCATCACAACCAGGTGGGAGAACCTCATTTATCATGCAGCTGAAAGCAGGGGCCGTGTGTGAGTGGACGGACTGGGTTCCCAGGTATGATTCCATACCTCAGGAAGAACAAGTTCTCTGGGATAAGAAGCCTGTTCACCAGGAAGGAACATTCAGGTTTGATGGCAGGGATTAATGAGTTTTTAAAAAGGCCTTCTCCGCACTAATCAATCTCCTGAGTGTGGCAAAGACATCCGGGCTCCTCCCTGCCTTTACCGCCTGCACGGACATCCATCTACTCACCAGACAAAAAAAAAAGCATCCAGTGACAGTTTGGCCCTGCAAACACAACTGCGGCCAGGGAGCAAAAATAACTCCCTTTCGCCTGCTTGGCTTCTCCTTCTCCTCTCGCTCTGTGAACTTCTCACTTCGAAGGGTTGCTCGAGTGCATAGCTTTGAAAACTGCGATCAGCGTCTCCGTTAACTTCGCCAGCTGCCAAACCCACAATATTTTGTGCATCCAGTTGCCAGGAGTTTTTTGTTGTAGCTTGTTAGATTGGCACGAGACGGGTTCCAGATGTAGCTGAAATGCACTGGGCTGCGTGTTTATAAGCACTGTAAACACAGATGGGCGAGGGAAGTTTCAGTTCGTGTTGTGTAAAAAAAAAAAATGGAGAAGGAAATATGTATTAGGGTTTGTCCATGTGGTTTCCTTGGTGAGGTTTTTACTGTAGACTTCAAAGCTGCGTGTAGACGACCAACATGTGTTTCCAATGTACGACATGTTTTTTTTCAATCAGACTGTACACACATGAAACCATATTGATGTGTCCTCTGACAAACGGATTGGAAAAGGCTGTGCCGGTCCAGGCCGCCGGCCTTCTTCCTTTCGCTGCGTTGGTGCAACGTGAACTTTTTTTTTTTTTTTTATTGGATCTCGTAAAAAAAAAAATTCTTGATGTAAATAATTTTTACATAAAATACAGTAACATGTAGTTAAAAGGAGTAATGACATTGTAAAATAATTATACATCATGATTTTTTAAAATTGGATCTTGTGAAATTTTCGCATTATACACAGGTTTAGCTAGAAAAACCTAGGGACAAGGTCCTAGACAGCAGTGGTCCCCAACCACTGGGCTGGGGACTCTTACCGGTCCATTTGTGAATTGGTGCCGGACCGCAGAGAAATAATGTTTCATTTTGGCCCCATCTGGCCAAACAGAGTGGCCAGATGGGGCCAAAACAGAGTCCTTATCTCTGTAGACCGATTAACCACAGTTATGGGGCAGTGGTAAAGGAACCGACCAATAAAAGAACTGACCAATAGAACTGACCAATAGAGAACTGACCAATAGAATGGCTAGGCTTCCATCATCAATAATGCAACTATATTTGATTAGGAAATATTTTCTCAGTGGAGACAACAACAATAAACTCAAAATGACGCAGAAGATGTGTATAAGAGACAGCTTTGTCTTCTACCTTGTAGCTCCATCTCTGGGATCATCCTTCTACCAATGTATCCACTGTCCCTCCTTTCTCAGTGAAGACAACAATAATAAACTCAAAATGACGCAGAGTCATTGATACAAGATTCTAACCATGTATAACAATCTGGTAGCAGAAAGTTATAGGCTGTGTGCACTTGAGAAATCCTTGTTGTGCACAGTTAATTCGGGTAGGAAGATTTTATAGGTAGGAAAATATTTCAGAACACTAGAAATTTCATGTAATTAAGGGGTATTTATCTGCCACAACTTAATGACTGGTCCATGGAAAAAGGTTGGGGAACACTGACTATTGGCTACTACAGTACTGGCTACACTACTGGCGACTACTATAGGATAATTCAGCATAGCCTTCTGTTCCTCGCTCTGATTGGCTCAGTCGTCTCTCTTTATCTCCTCTCGTCTCACTGCCTCGTTCACTTCTCTCCCTGCATAGGCAGATATTTCTTTAATATATCTGTCTTATATTTCCATTTTCCAAGTATGTTGACATATTTGTTTGAGGATAAGAAGGGGTGATAGCGGGGGCAAGGGGAGTTTCTAAAGGGTGTATACTGTATGTGCCTGAATAATATATGAATGATCTTGCCTCTACTTTGCAATTTTTTTCCCATCCTGCGGTCAGTCTTGAAAAGCAACTACCGCCATAGGAGGAGGATAATTTGAAGGGAAATATTTATAAACGTTTGTCCTGAACAACATAAATAAACTGCAGAAATCATCAGTTTTTCCAATGGCACCTGAACACACCTTGTGTAACTGCTGCAATTTCAAGTTAACAGAGTCCTTATCTCTGTAGACCGATTAACCACAGTTATGGGGCAGTGGTAAAGGAACCGAACTGAGGTCCAGAGGGTTCCAGGTTGGAATCCACCCACTGCCAGGTTACCACTGAGGTCCACTGAGCATGGAACCGTCCCCCACTCACTGCTCCTGGGGCGCTCAGTGCAGTGATGTGGATCAATGAATCACAACGTCACAAGGACAAGGAGTTTACTTTCCTTTCTTCCTTATAAAACCATGATGCTCTTCAAGCTAGAGATTAATAAAAAAAATACATTCTAAAAGTTAATATTTCTTGACATATTTTTGGATGATATTTGTTCCAGAGCCTGTGAGATACAAAAACTAATTCCTTGATTTTTATTTTATCAGAGTATATTATCAAATACTACAAATGCTGCTAGTATATAGGCGCTTTAAATTAATGGGCCACATCTAGTACGCATTTGATATGATCTTATGTACATGCACTTTGAGCCAGATTTTGTCCCCGAGCCTGAGTTTGACACCAAAGGCTGGATCCTTGGCGATGTCCTTAACTGTGTGATACCAATCTTGTCACTTTGACCATGATGTCATGATCACATGACCTGATGAGATATCACCTAACTCAGTCAAGTGAAGTTTTTCTCTTTTCTCGTGGACCAGAGACCCTGATTCATTATTTAGTCTCCTGCCTTTGTCTTTGATCAAGATGCTTGGCGTAGGAGTGAATAGTTAAATCTTTCTTTTCATGAAGAATCCATAATTAGATGATGTCATCGTGAAGACACCAAGACTTAAAGCCAGGGAAAAAAAATAGTGGCCCATCTTGCTGTTTTCTTCAATTTCTTATTGATTTTAATGCCTTGTACCACTAAATGGGCATTTGTTGGAATTAAAAGGCTGATTTCTAGTAATTTCCCATGGTTTTTGATAGTAAGTACTTACATCAATAGCTTTGACATTGTTCTGCCAAAACAGTGCCTTTAGGCATTCCATGTTTCCCTGTTGATTGTGTTCTTCAGGTGATATACTGTACCTTTAGTGGTACCAGTCATTAAAATGAACAAGAAGTTGAAGACAAAAAGGGTTGGACGAATAATTTTTTCCACGACTGTATGTCATGTTTGCGTACTGGTGTTGCAAAACCTCCTCACATGTCTGACTTCCATAGAAGGCTGAGAAACCGGGTCTGTGTGCAAGGCTGGTTCTGCTCTGCTCGGCTCGGCTCGGCCGTACAGTCAGTCCCTCAGTGAGGTCTGATAAACACCAGCCTGTAATGACTCCCATATGTGGCTGCATAGCTCAGCACAACCCGGTACAGTTCAGCCATGCGCACAATACACTGCACCAGGCTAATTTAAACAGAAAAATAGACTCAAATTACAAAAGAAAAAAAAAGTTTTATAAAAAAAGAGGGAAAAAAAATCCCCCTGCTTGATTACAGCCCGGTGAAAACGTTTCCTCTTCCATGGGAACATGTGCTTCCATTTAGGACTGGAAGACACACATACCTACACATCAAAATGCACTGTGCACTGCTCCGGGAGAGGGTGGAAAAAATATTCTCCAGTACAGTTGGCTGGACGCGGGCCAGCGCGTTTAGCCGGGCACCGGCCGCCATGTGGCCGTCTGCAGCACGGCCGCAAGCCACATGCATTTTGGTAAAGTGAAAGTGAGTGTGTGTTGACACGGCACAGGAACTGAGTGGAGATTGAAGACTCATAGGAAGTTGGTGTAATGTACTCACAGCACGTGTGTACACTGAGTTTCTTCACACCAGCCCACTGGCCTCGTCATAACCTTTAAAAGAGAAATCCAGAGGCAGAAGTTCTTCCTGTGAGCGGTCGCTGTAGTACATTTTTACCTTGTGGTTTCACGGGAGTTTGGCCAAATTCTCTCGTAGACTAGAAAGAGTGGAAAAAATGGTTGTATGGAGAAAAAGTTGGAATTAAAGACTTGAGGTGAGGAGTCGAAGATTGATGTTGGATATATTTAGAAATAGTTTCTGATTATTTTTTTCTTTGGTGATGAAAATGAAATAATCATAAAAATATAACTTACTCCTTATTTGTACATCCAGACCAAAGTTTTGCCCGCTTAATCTACTTTGGCATAGTTTTTTTTAAGCAACACGTCCACTAGGGGGCAGTGTGGCCACTTCTCCTCCTGCGGTGCAAATGTTCCGCTAGGTTTCCGTTCCTCTGTATGTAAACTTGACGTTGAGTAAAAACTTCAGGTCATTGTTTTTAAGTGAGAATTAAAGATAACTCGTCCCCTGTAGGGGGCGCCAAGTAAGGATTTGTAATGTCATTCTCAGAAATCTGGGGACAAGATAATAAGGCTCAAAAACAAATTATCGTAATTGTCCAAGGCTTAAAAGTTTTCTCGTTCTCAGTCCTTTTATGCTGAGCAGACACTTCAGGAAATGCAAACCACGCAAATGCTTGGGGCCGGCCACTAGGGGTCTCCAACCAAAAATATATTTTTTTTGTTTTTGCTCTGATAGGGCGGGAGCCCCAGTGATAGCTTACTTGGAGCCCTAAGAGACCCTAGCACCGCCCCTGACGCTGAGTTATTTTTAAAGTCTTCTTCTAATGGGACTTTAATGCAACATTTATTTAATATATAGGTAAAGTTAGACAAGTTAGTAGTGAATTTTTGCACTTTTTTCTGAGCAAGTAAATTTATATGATGGTGAACACACTGAGGACTTTTTGAGGGGGTGTTCAGGAACATCTAACTTTTAAATTTGTCAAAATTATCCCGTGTTCTTCTAGTTTTTTTGTTTTTCTATTCCCTCTTTCTCGTCTTTTACTCCTTTGTTCGTGATAGTAAATATGGTCAGTAAAAAAGATGTACAACGCGTTTGTTGCCGAGGAAAAACGTCTCCTTTCTTCTCTTTTATGTGTAATATCATGTTTAGCCACAAGAGGTCAGACTATTCGTGTGTAATTTAGTTCGTGGAGTTCAACCTGTGCATTAAATGATATAAAAATGGAAGATGATCTTTTATCAATGTATAAACTTTTGAGCCAAAACATGATGACGTCATAACAAAAACACTCGTGGGTGAAATGAGGATTTTTTTCAATGGCTTTTCATGAATAAGAGGCGACGTTTGGTTTGAGAACATGCAGACTCAGCTGAAGGTTCCATTCAGAGAAGATGTCCGTGAATGAAAGCAGCAGTAAACAGATTCAGCACCGGACTAAACTGGACTGGACTGAATAGGACAGGACAGGACAGTATAGGACTGGACAGAACAGAGCAGTATAAGAAGAACTGGGAAATGTAAGACAGGACAGTATAGTGTAGGACTGGATCAGTGTACAGTAGTGCTGAACAGAACAGTATAGGACAGTATAAGACAAGACTGGATGGAGCAGTATAGAACTGGACTGGACTAAACATTATGGTATAGGACAAGACTGGATAGAGCAGTATAGAACTGGACTGGACTGGACTGGACAGGAAAGTATACAGTAGTATAGGACAAGACTGCCCGGTACAGTATAGGACTGGACAAAACAGTATAGGACTGGAGAGGACAATACAATATAGAACTGAACAGAACAGTATTGGACAGGACTGGGCAGAACAGTGTAGAACAAGATTGGATTGAACAGAATAGTACTGGACAGGACAGTATGGGACAGGATTGTACAGGACAGTATAGGACAGAGCAGTGTAGGACTGGATATGATAGTATTGGCAGGAAAGGATTGGAATGGACACTATAGTATAGAACTGGACGGTATAGGACCGGGTAGAACAGTATTGGCAGGACAGAACAGTATAGTATAAGACAGGACTGATCACAGCAATATAGGACTGGACAGGACAGCATGGTGTAGAACAGGACAAGTTAGGGCAGGACTGGACCGAGCAGTATAGGGTAATAGAGGACTGGACAGGACAGTAGAGGACAGAACAGAGCAGCATAAGACTGAACTGGGAAATGTAAGACAGGACAGTATAGTGTAGGACAGGACTGGACAGGACAGTGTACAGTAGTGCTGAACAGGTCAGTATAGGACAGGACTGGACGGGACATTATGGTATAGGACAAGACTGGATAGGGCAGTATAGAACTGGACTGGACTGGACAGGAAAGTATAGTATAGGACAAGACTGCCCTGGACAGTATAGGACTGGTCAAAACAGTATAGGACTGGCGAGGACAATATAATATAACAGTGTAGAACTATATTGGATAGAACAGAATAGTACTGGACAGGACAGTATGGGACAGAACATTATAGGACAGGACTGTAGGACTGGACAGGACAGCCGTTTGTCGTCAGCGGGGAACAGTGATGTCATCTGTGGCCACTCCCCACTGGAGGTTAAGTCACCTGATCACATTTAATGAAAGCTGCATCAGAACCTGCTTCACTCTGTGACACGTTGACATTTTACCGAGGCCACAGGACTGACCTGCTGGTATTTGGGACCAGCAGAGGAACAGAGAGGCCATGGTTCCTGTCTTCGTCCCCATCCTTTATTCCTTCGTCTTCCATCTGTAAACAAGGGTCATCCAGAAAATGAATGTTGTTGACATTTCTTCCAAAGTATCTCCAGTCACTTTGACCGTTTCATTCATCCACCCATCCATCCTTCAGTGTTAGGTTTAATTCAATCACGTTTTTCAAACCTCAAAATTAACTTGATCAACAAACTAACATTGAAAAGTGTTAAAAGACGAGTCCCTAAACTTTAAATATCAGAATAATTCCCTTTAAAGTTGTAGACTCTCCTACTCCTCCTGGGTTGTTTGTCATCGTACTGTTGTTTGGTTGATACATTCTTGCCTGACTTGATTATGTTTCTCTGGCCAGATGTAGACCAGATGTTGTTATTGGTGTCTCCGCTGTCCAGCCTGTGTATAATAGACCACAAACCCATTCATTTCAGGGGTCTCATGGGTTAACGGTCTCCACGACTGTCGCCCAAATCACACTGTACCATACTGTCAGCCTCCCTGTGGGGGGTGAGCCCAATGGAAGTTTTGAGGGTAAGAGCAATGCTATGCTCAGTGGCAACTTGGCAGCTGGTGGATTCGAACCCGTAGCCTTGTCCTTTTATTTACATCTGCTAGCTTACGTTATACTCAATACAATTTAGATCAACTGTCACAATTATGGTAGGAATGTGGGCAGTGGTGGGTTAGTGGGTGAGGGATTGGACTGCACCCTCTCCACTCACTGCTCTCCGGCCCCTCAAACTTGCCCACTCTTCACTTTGGGGGTGGGTTTAATGCAGAGGTGACATTTGGTTGTGTCCAGTGGTGTTGACCCAACGTCAATTTTCCAAATTCCTAATTTCAGATCTCAGTACTAATACTGATGTATGCAGTTGTTTAGTTTAAAGCACAGGTCTTAAACTTGTGGCCCGTGGGCCATTTGCGGCCCATGGAATTATATTCCGCGGCCCCCACCTTGATGTGAAAGTTATAATTATATCTCCATATTTGATGGTAAATCCTATAAAACCCTGATCCAAAGTCTCCTTCTGGTTCTGTGTTGGATTATACAAAATCTATGGGATTTTTTAATATCATTTATTTCTTTAGTATTAAACACTGAAAGCCAACGTGGCTCTTTGGTGAAATGAAAGTACGGGTGGTGACCCTCAACTTGTCATTCCTGATTTAAAGGAACACTTTTAATCGCGTAATAATAGTTTCACTTTTAGTTCAAAACTATTTTTTTGTAGTTGTTTCATTGTCAAAACTAGCATTACATTATTAGCTTACATGTTTGGAGGAAAAAACAATTGTTGGTCAATACAGTATTATTGGACATCCCTAGTCATAAACATCCCTAGTAGTAAATGCTATAACCAATCATTCATTCATCTCCATCGTCTTATTCGTTACTCTCCACGATTGCCACACAAATCACACTGTACCATACTGTACTGTGAGCCTTCCTGTGGGTGGTGAGTCCACTGAAAGTTATGTGCATGCGGACAGTGCCGTAGCCTTGCGGACCCCAAGTTTGCTTCCTTAACTGTCGCCCTTAAACTATTGATTGACCACTACAATACATTGAGCTCAATGTAAATGCTATTCTTGAAACAAAAATAAGATTCTACATTTAATATATATAAATATTGTTATGAGAGTTTGCGTTCATCCTGCCAACCTATTAGGTTGCACCAATATATTGTCTGATCAGAAAAGGCAACACTTCCTGTTAAGATGCTCTGACTGGAAATGGGAGAAACGTCAGGTTCTCCTCCAACAAATTAATCAACAATGGTTGAACTGTGGGCTAATCAAATAAACCCTCTCTATTTGTGTCACTTCCTCGTCTGATAAAACCATCACTTATGTCATGTGCAAATGTTCGGGTTTTGCATGTGGTCACTATACGTGTGTCCAGTGTTTTCCATTGGACGTTAGGATGAGGCTGTTGCTGCTGTGAACTCACAAACAAACACACTGGTCTATTTTTAGAAAGAAATAAAAATCAATGTTACTGGTTGATGCAGCGCCAGCAGCTGACCGTCCAATCAGGTTCCAACTTAGTTCGCAAAGCAGCGGAGGTGCTGTTTATCCCACGCGTGGGAAAGGTACCGTGGTCAGACGGGGCTTAGAGGGGGCAGACTTAAGGACTGAACCCCAGCTCTGTGGGATTATTAAGACTATTGACCCGGGAGTTCTCCATCTGCATCAAGCAGCTTCAGTGGGTTTCCATCATGAAGGATCTTCAAGAAGCTTTATATACAGAAACAAACACATGGAACCTCTACCTGAACTTTGAAGGTGGATTTCTACTAAAGTTAGAAGAATCCTTTAGTATGAGGCTATGTGGAAGAAATAGGTGAGAAATAGGTTTATAAAACCTTAGAGCAGGGGTCTCAAACTTGTGGCCCGTGGACCCATTGTGGCCCATGCAATGATATTTTGCGGCCCCCTCCTTGATGTCAAAGTTGGATTTATAACAATATTTTATGATTTTTTTCGCCACATTTTATGGAAAATCCTATAGTTCTCAAAACCCTGATCCACAGTCTCCTTCTGGTTCAGTGTTGTATTACACAGAATCTATGGGAAACTGACTTTTTATTAATTTTCTTTAGTATTGAACACTAAAAGCTGACACGGCCCTTCGCTGAAATTATAGTGTGGGTGGTGGCCCTCAACTTATTTGAGTTTGAGACCCCTGCCTTAGAGGAGAAGTTTTTTTTAAACTTTTTAACCCATCATCCTAGATTTTAGCTATATATATATATATGTGTGTAAATGCTATCCTTGAAACAATAATGAGACTCTGCAGTAATTGTACATAAATATTGTTATGAGAGTTTGCATTCCTCCTGCCAACCTATTATATATATAGGTTATATACAGTATTATATATCAATCAATCAATCAATCAATTTTTATTTATATAGCCCACATTTACAAAACAAGTTTGTCACATAGGGCTTTACAGGGTTGGTAACATCCTCTGTCCTTAGAAGACCCTCAGACCGGGTAAGAAAAAACTACAGGAAGGAAAAAACCCTTTTAACAGGGAAAAAAAACGGTAGAAACCTTAGGGAGAACCACAGGAGAGGGATCCACTCCCTGGACGGACAGACAGTGCAATGGATGTTACCAGAGACTCTTGATATATCTGTATATATATATATATATATATATACAGTACATAAAGAAAAAAACAAAAAAAAAAATAAAAATCTCACTGTTTCTCAATTAGGGCTATTCTAAAATGTTTATAAACAGGAATACAGAAATAAATAATAATGAAAATAAGAAATTAAATTTAAAAAAGTTAACCTAAGAAGTTAACCTACATATATTTCATTTAAAAATGGACAGTGAATAATAACAATGAATGATTTACACTCATAATTTTAGTTGTTGGTTTTTGTTGATGTCGTTGATGCGTAGGGACGGGAACAAAAATTTTATATTTAGTGTTTACACACTTGAAAAGTTCTACAGAGGCAAAATTAAGAATATATAGTACAGAATGAACATTGAATTAAACATTTCAATCAATACATTAAATTAATGTTAGAACTATTCATATTTTGTTTTAGTTTATATGCTTACTTTGTTGATTTTTTATATATATTTCAACATAAAAATAATTTATAACATTTATTTGTAATTATTAATATTTTTTTTTTCATATGGTGAATTTATAATTAACAATATTTTTTCGTATTAATTTTTCCATTTTTTTGCGTAAGTGAGGAGTGGCAGAGAAGTATGTTAGATTGGTGCCGGAACTTATGGGAAACAGTGGTGAGATATTCTGTTGGATCCTGTATTAGCATTCAGTCCCTTATGTTTGCTTTGCTTGAGAAGCCAGATTGAGATGGTTTGGACCTGTCCAGATTAGGGACAGTGGTTATATTGGTAGAAGAATGATCCTAGAGATGGAGCTACCAGGTAGGAGACAAATAGGAGATTGATGGATGCACCGAGGGAGGACATGGAGGTAGTTAGGGTTAGAGTTGAGGACAGAGAACAGGCAGAAATGGAAACGGTTGACTCGCTGTGGCAACTTCTGAAAGAGGGACAATCTATCTGTTCAAACCTATATCTCCACAGCCTTGTTTACAGATTCACAGGAAGTCTCTCCTGACTTCCTCCTTGACGCAGCAGCATATATAGAATATTATAGAATATATTCCCTTTGCACAGAAGCTCTCATGCAGAGGAAACCTGATACCACTGTTTACACAAGTGTGTATGTGAGCACTCATGTGTGGTGTGAGATCATCCACAGGACTCTAACCTGTGGTGGTGGTGGTGGGTTCTGGTGTCCCAGGCCACTTGTTAGTAACTCAATCCTGAGGTGAAAGAAAAGCTTTATTTTCGTTGGTTTGCATCGTCAACCTTTTTGTCCCTTTGTCTTCCCGTCCCATCAGCTGTTGTTGTTCTTCACAGTTGATTTTTTTCTTTTTTTTATTGCAGTCACATTGACAGAGTAGAGTGAGATGATATTCAGTGTGAGAGTGAGTGTGTCAGGAGTGTGTCTGGAGGTGTTTTCCTCTGCTGTGCTGTACAATTCAGGGAGTTTCTACATATTAAAAATGGATGAGCAGGTGAGTGTCATGTACTGTAGCCCGAGCTGAGCCTGAACATTCCTGCACTCCTCGTCTCTCTGTGTCTGCGTCTGTGTCTGTAGGCGGAGCTACAGACCAGGGCTGGGGCTGAACTTTTGTCGAGGTGTCAGATTTAACCCCGATCATATTTCACCTTTCTTAGAGTGCAGGCCGGCGGTCAAAAATGGAGATTCCCCAGTCGGGTTTTAAGCTTTTAAAAGTGTTTTATTAATTCATTCCAAATAATGTTTCATCCCAATGGTTGGTGGAGACTTTGGAGATGTAATATTTAACGTTAGTCTACAGCAATGGTAGATCTACCAGTAGATCTCCAAAGGAGTGCTGGTAGATCGTGAGCAATAACATGAAAAAATAACAGTAATAAAAACTATAGATGTAATTTTATTTCAAGATGCTCATCACTGGGCTAAAGTGAGAATAATAGGGTTATTGAGTCATACAATATAATATATTTTATACGTTAATGTAGACAGTAAGATGTGCAGTTTATATCGGTAAATATTTAGAGTTTTTAATCTAGGTAGATCACTTCAGCCTGGTCATTTGAAAATTAGCGGGATTATTGAATATTTTATTTTTTTAATTAACGTATATAGTAATAGAGAAATGTTTACTAATATATTTGTCTTAATGTAAACAGTTTAAAAGTGTGGCTCCAAAGTTTCTAGTCGCTTTCATGGATTTTTATGTAAAATATTCGAAAGACCCTGTTGTTTTTCTTCAATTTCTTGTTCTTTTTAAGTCCTGGTTCCACTAAAGATACATTTGTTTGGACAAATATATTGATAAAAACAGGAATAACTCATTAGAGTTTAATTTAAAAGCTGATATCTGGCCATTTTCCATGGTTTTCTTGATTCGTCACTTCAGTTCTTGCATCGATAGCTGTGGTTCATTGTATTACTGATGTATTGCAAGGAAGTAAATAAGTAAAACTTTAGTGTGTTGTTCCAGCTTTATATTAATATAAAACTAACCTACTGAATATGTGATTCCTGCTAATCCACGCGTTCTTTTATCGGCTCCACCCTCAACAGCTGATTTATCGCAATAGCTTCGGTAATGGCGACGTCGACTCAGCATTCTTAGTGTTGATACGTTAAGCTTCCTGTTGTTGCCGCGCTTCCGTTCGCTAATTGTGGAACAACAACGTTGTCAGGCTCCAACCCAGTGTCATGTCATCACTGGGCTGCAGCGTCAGTTGGTCCGTCTGTGAAGATTAACAGCCGCCGGAAGAAAAGTGCATTTTAAGAACATTATAAATAGACGGGGAAGCGGCTGCTGGTAGGAATAAATGACCTCATCACTGACTGCACCTGCTGTTGAGTGGAATTATGGGTAAACCCCAAAGAGGCCATAAGAGCGATTGATTGGTGTCATGGAGGTCAAGGAAAATGAAATGACTGCTTCACATTTTAAGAAGAATGTTAGGAAACAGACAGTTTACAGGTTTAGATCAACCATTATGAATGACTAGTTATTGGTACTCACATTGCTAGGGGTCAGATGTCAACTTTTGGCAGATATCTGATATGGTCATAGTGTCTGTTCAAATTTCCGATACCGATATGTTGCTTTTTTTCACTCAAAACATCTCAGGAGAAATTCAAGGAAACTGTCTTTTCGGGTTTTCTCAATCGTTATTACATAATTATGCTGAGAGGTTCACAGTGGTCAAACTATCCTTTTGGCGACCCCTACCTGTGGTTCCTGTTATTTTTAAAAGTAGAAATGGAACTGTATTTAATGTTTGGTTTTTCAAGAACCAAGAAGCTTTATTAGCTACATGGCAGGTAATTACAGTGAAATGGAAGCATTGTAGTTACAGATTGCTGGAAAATATAAACAAAATAAAATCAAGCGGGCATACATACATATGCACGTACATAAACACACACACACACACATATATATGTATATATACATATATATTAATTAATAGTGGAATAGCAGGGGATGCTATTGATATTATGTGCATGCAATCATTTTATTAATGTATTTATATCTATATATATAAATATATATGCATGTATTTTGTAAATATCTTGTACACGTTAAGCATCATATTACGTATCATAACAGGCACTGAAGAAGTGGAAGAAAAAAAAGTATGAGTCTGATCTGTTCTGAGAGGTTTCTCTGGCTCTGCCTCCAGCAGGAAATGTGTGTGTCTGTGCCCGTGCGTGGGTGTTTGTGCGTACTTGTATTTGTTATCTTAAGGGAAGCCTTCCGCTAAAATAACCATATATAGGGGACAATACACAAGCTCGTTTTAACATGTTTGTATTTCAAGTGTAGAAAAGAAGAATAAAATAATTGTGAAATCGACCAAAGTTTTACATTGTTTTTACATTGGTCGATTGTAGTACCCTGATTATCCAGTAGAGGCATACGTTCTGGTTAAAGACCCGTGGGATAAACCATCATATCTTAGGTTCTGGTTGTTTGGTTTGTTTGCAGTGTGTTAATTGGCTGTTTTTTGATCATTTGCATGAGAACATAGAGTGCATGCTCCTCCCCGTTTCACCCTGCAGATGGTGCCATAAATGTAGTTGTAAGGCTCCCATGCATTAGCTGAGTGGGTTGCTAGTTTAATGGACATGGGGAGCAACAAAAAAAAACATCAATTTTTTTTTTAACCTGATACTGTAGCGTTTAGCTTAGCATGCATCTTTTGATCAATCTGCGTATGCTCCTACATATATAAATAAACATATGTTCTTTCATATGTATTTTTCGATAACACAAATCCTGCCAGTTTATAAGGCCTATAAACTGACAAGGGCCAAATATAAATTTACATTGGGCCAAAATTGGCCCTCGAGCCTGAGTTTGACCAGTGTCTCACTGCCAACTGCTAACGCATCTACACAATTTGGTCCTTAAATGATCCAGAAGCGCAAGTGAACGCATCACGGTCCGCTCGTTCACTGATTCCTTGATTATGGTGCAGATCTGTGAAGTTAAAAGGTTGCGGGTTGAACAGAAGCTTTGGTGAATGGGAGGTTTACGCAAAGTCGCACCCGCTTGACGAGGACGGCTGCACAAACTGAGGGAGAGAGAGGGAGGGAGAGGCATAGAGAGAGAGAGAGGGGATCAGACCGTAAACATTCAGCTCATGTGGCTCAGCGGTTGCGCTTCAACACCATGCAGTGACCAGTTGCGCACAGACGGAGTCCGAGCATCGACAGCAGCAGCAGCAGTTCCTCCTCAGATCAGCTGTTCTCAGAGTTTGCGCCACACAGGGATGAACCTGCGCTCTTAGCCCGTAGAGAGGATCCGACATCCGGGAGGGAGAAGACTCGTCGCCTCGTCCGCTGGACTGACATCGCATGGGGACATGAACAGTGTGGATCCAGCCTCTAACAAACTGTTGACTTTCAATCAACGGTAAAAAAACAAAAAACTGCACTTTTGTCTGTTGTCTTTGCGCACTCCGTCCGTCTCTCATCTGTTGCAGCTTCTCGGTCGTCGCTCTGTCATAGTATCCCTGCAGCACTTACATGTTTTATGCAGCTCCAAAGCAAATAAGACGAGCCTGGCAACACCTGCTCCGCCGCGGAGTGAACGCGTCGCCGCATCAGAAGTGCGTGGCTGCTCACTTTGATCCGCTAATGACATCAACAATGGTTGTTTGTGATGTGGAGTGGCATCGAGTGCATGATTTATTGATTCCTTTTCCATTTACATCGAGCTTCCCCTGCACAAACTGAGCGCCACGGAATCCACAAGTGGGCCACACTGTGCGCGAGTGGTTGGTACCGTTGCCTGATAGTGAGAAGGGGAACGGGTTTGATCCTTAGTGGTTAGTGATGAAGTTTCCTCTGGTGATGAGTTGTTTTTCTTAATCACAGTCAGAAACAAACTGGATTAGTAGCTAGAAAGATAGGTAGGGTCGCATATGTAGGTAGTAGGGGTGTGCGAATTAATCATTTTTGGATCGGAACTGGACCGGAATCGGATGAAACTGGATTGATCGTTTCATATTTTTTATGAATCGTTCCTGAATCGAATAGTAGCCTGTGGATCGAGATACGAATCAGATCGTTATGTGAGTGAATCGTCACACCCCTACTAAAAATGCATTCCTTTGTGTTAAAATACAGTACCTAGTTATTTATATTTTGGTGGTTAAAAATTTGAAAATGTATCACTGTAAAATACTGTCCTTATAAGGTCCAGAAGTAATCTCTGAAAATAAAAGTTTCTCAAAAATGACTAAAAGTTAGGGGTGTGCAAATTAATTGTTTTGGATCAGAACTGGACCGCATCGGATCAAACTGGATCGATCGTTTCATATTTTTTATGAATTGTTCCTGAATCGGATCGTAGTCTGTGGATCGAGATACGAATCAGATCGTTATTTGAGTGAATCGTCACACCCCTAGTAGGTAGGCAGGTCGATAGATAGATAGGTAGATAGGTGCTATGGATCCCGAAGGAAAATCAAGGCAGTTACAGTTGATTTCTGAATGGATTGTAGATGTAAATGTGTGTCAATGTTCATCGTTGCTCTGTTGGACCGGATAACTGTCCAATGTGTGTCCCCTGACACTGCTGGGGGTTTGGCTGCAGCTCAAGGATCCAATGGTGAAATGAGAATGAATGAATGGATCCACAAGTCTTCTAAATGGAAGTATGGACTCGGACCAACACCCCCCATCAGCAGCAGCTCTTGTCTCCACTAAGACGTGAACTTGCTCATCCCTGCACCGTTAGACGACCTGCCTTTTCTTCAGACATTACGGCAGCCTATGGAAAACGGTGAATAATTCATGCAGTGCTTTTCTCAGTTCAAGGTAGAGTGGAGTGACACGCGGCTTCAGCGGGTTGTTTGACAGCTACAGGATGGGTTCAGATGTTCACCAAGGTTACTCTGCTGAGGCTCAGTCGCAGCCTCTTCTGCTCGGTTGATGTGTAAATGCCACCACTGCAGCAGCTTCTCTCCAGGCTCTCAGCAACACCAGAGAGCGCAGGGGCTGCAGTGACACTGGGACAGTGGTGGCTGATATACATGTCATGTAGGATGGCGCACTAGAGCTACGGTACGGTACCGTGCTGCCAGTGGCACAGCTGCTCATTTCCATGCAGGGGAGATGAGCTGGAGAGGAGGAGGAAATTTCATTAAATGTCTGTGTCGTATTGCTTTCATGCTTGTTATGCATGGATTTCCCCAATTGTCAGTGAAGCGGAATGACTCGGTGACTTATTGTGGGGAAGCTGTGATAGAAAGGTGTGTAATTTGTTGTGTTTGTGTGTCGTGGATGTGCACGCTGCGCGCCGAGAAATCTGCCTGAGACTGACTTTTGTCGTTCTCCGTAATGACACTGTACTTTATGTATCATCAAGAAAAAAAACCATGACACAGCACCAAAGTGAAATTTCATCATTGTGTATGTCGTAATATATAACAATAGTTAAAATGACCCTAATAATTGACCTTACATCTCAGCCTGTTTAGTTGAAAATGACGCTGATGTGCTGGCAGGAATTGAAGAAAGACATTTCCAAAGATCTTCTTCAGCAGCTTTTCATTTTCAATGCCTTCTGATGCCCTCTTTAATTTATTTGCCTTTGACATGTAAAAACAAAAAATATATATATACAGTCATGGAGAAAATGATTAGACCACTCTGCTGTTTTCTTCAATTCCTTGTTCATCTTAATGCCTTGTTCCACTAAAGGTTTATCACCTGGGGGAAACAATG
>JAFBJS010020220.1:60273-71827 GCA_016785265.1 Paraplagusia blochii
TTCATTGTTTCCCCCAGGTGATAAACCTTTAGTGGAACAAGGCATTAAGATGAACAAGGAATTGAAGAAAACAGCAGAGTGGGCTAATCATTTTTTTCCATGACTGTACATAGTAATCCAAGTCAAGTTGGAGGGTTGGAGGTGTCGCCATAGAAATCTTCCTTAAGCTGCAGTTTGTTTGGTTTAAGGTTACGATACGAAGGCTTTGTCCTTAAAAGAAAAGCATTGCAAGTCTAGTGTGTCTAGGTGTGTGTGTGTGTGTGTTGTGGGAAAGCTGTCACAGAGTTCCACAGAGGTGTGTGTGAGCAGATGGTTCCACTCTCACCTGCTCACCACTGTTCCCGTCACTGCCTCAGAGGGTTTGGACCTCTCACTCTCGTTGACTTTATTGCCACTCTCAGCAGGGGAACAGCTTATTGTGTGTCACTGCATGTTTACTGATATTAAGGACAGTATAGAGGTGGAATTTTCTGCCCCGTGGACACAAGTGTCCATTACAGGGAAGGGACAACAGGGTGCAGTGTCTTGTTCTTCAGCTCGTAGACCGGGTGTGAGTAAAATGTTTGATACGGATGAAACCTTTTAATTTCACTCTTGCGATTTCCCACACGTTCTCACTAAAAGTGGAACCATAATTGTTATGAAGTGACTGGTGATCTTATCAGCTGAGATGATGATGATAAGAAGAAGGAAGATCAGGATTGGACGACCTTAGTTATTATGTCTCAGTTCACCCAGTGGACACAATATAAGACAGAGGAGCTGGAGAGAAAAATCATTTGTGATTTTTATTTTGTTTTACTGCAAATAAGGAATTCACAATCATCTGTCTATCAATTTATTTGTCTGTCTGTCAGTCTGTATATTGGCCTGTCTGTCTGTCTGTCTGTTTGTCTATCCGTGTGTCTATCCATCTGGCCCTCTGACTGTTTGTCCGTATCTGTCTATCTATCTTACTGTGTGTCTATTTGCCTATTTATCTGCCCGTTTGTCCGTGTATCTAACCATGTGTCTGTCTGTCTGTATGTCTGTCTGTCTGTCTGCATGTGTATCGGTGTCTGTGTGTCTGTCTGTCTTTCTGTGTATCAATTTTCTGTCCATCTGACTGTCTGTCTGTCTGCCTGCCTGTCTGCATGTGTATCTGTCTCTGTGTGTCTGTCTGTCTTTCTGTGTATCAATTCGTCTGTCTATCTGACTGTCTGTCTGTTTGCCTATCTGTCTGTCTGTGTTTCTAGTGTCTTTCTGCCTATCTGACTGTCTGTCTGTGTATCCATCCGTCTGTGTGTCTGTCTGTCTGTCTAACTGACTATCTGCCCATCTGTCTTGCTGTATTTACCTGTATTTACCTGTCTGCCGCTTTGTCTTTCTACCTGTCTGTCTGTGTATCTATCCCTCTCTATGTCTGTGTGTCTATCCGTATGTCTGCCTGTCTGTCTTTCTATCTTTCTTTTTTTGTCTACCCATCTGTCAGTCTCTCCCTTGGTCTCTCTGTCTGTCGGTCTGTCTGTCTGTCTGTCTGTCTCTCTCTCTGTCTGAAATCATAGAGATGAGACTCTATATCTGTCAGCCATTTTCTTCAGGAACAAAAAACTTGATTTTCTTGTTTTCTTGCACTTTCAAGAACAAATAAGTTTTTTTTTATTTTTGTATTTTGAAGAAATAAATCAACTTAAATCCCATTCTTCTGCTGAGCTCCAGGGTCCCAGACTTCTCTACAGTCTCTGTCCACAGTCTCTCAGGTCCCAGTCCCTCTTAGCCTGACTCCTAAGTTCCAGTGTGGCCCAATTTTCACGATGAGTCATCGGCAGCGCTGACGTTGTACAACAGAAATCGATGTGTTGCTGACGCTGGATTGCTCCTAGTCGCCGGCCACGCTAATGCTAATCAGGTTCAGTCAAGGGACGCGTGGCAAACGGCAACATTACGACCGCCGCTCATCCCATGTTCCATTTCCCCGGCAGGTCCTTGGTTCTCGTTTCATCTCGACAACAACGTCACGTTTCAAAGCTGTTGTTTCTGTTAGCGCCGCAGAAATTTGTTAGTCGTATTTAGACTCATATTTACATGTGAAAATGACACCGACGCTGAGACCAGTCCAATACTGTGGACACTTTGTTTCTGTTCGACCTGATACAGACGGTTCCCTGGTGGAACAGACAAACAAACAAATAAGAAAATAAAAATAACAAACAAAAGACTGTGTGGGAGTGGAACAGAAACGTGATGCTTTGTCCTCGCGATGAATATTTATGACTGGTCCACGTTCCTGCGTTTTACCAAGAATCATGTGGAACAGAGACATTGGATGGACCGTCAGAACATCCTGAAAAGGCAGAAAAATTTAATTTTTTCACAGCCGCGATTGGATTCCCTGTCCAAACGTTGTCTCCGTCCTTCAATAATTCAGAGTGAGAAACAAAGAGTCTCCAGATGTGTTATTCACTCCGCTCCGCTCTGTCTTTCCTGGAATAGAAATGTGTTTAATGATTTATTTCAACTGTAAAATTCAGTTATGCACAATTTAAAGCGCAGTTGGGTGATTTTTTTTTTATATATGCATTGCATGATAAAACAAATATAAATGTATATTTAAACATCAATCCATCCATCTATACGTTACTAGGTGGCGGCAGTGTCAGTAGCCCGAAAGTGAACCCTTGAGGACATCAGAGACAGAGACATTGACTCCAGGACAAAGCAGCAAAAAAATAGAAATTAATAATTTTAATAATTTTCAAAAATTGTGTAAAAAGAATGTTAACTAAGGTGAAGGGAAAGGTTTACAGAACGGTAGTGAGACCAGCCATGATGGATGGATTAGAGACACTAGGAATAGGTAGAAGACAGGAGACAGAGCTGGAGGTGGAGGAGTTAAAGATGCTGAGATGAGGACATTGTAGGGACAAGACAGACAGGACGGTTTGGAGAAAAAGCTAGAGAAGACAGATTGGGATGGTTTGGACATGTTCAGAGGAGGGACAGTGGTAGAAGAATGATCCCAGAGATGGAGCTACCAGGTAGGGCGGGGTTTATATACCTTTTCACGACTGTAAGGCGCACATAAAAGTCTTAGATTTTCTTCAAAATGTGCGGCGCGTCCTATAGTGCAGTGCACTCTGTGTGTGTTGTTGTTGTAAGGCGGACGTAGTAGAGGACACCATGAGAACGTTAAAGGGGCAAGTGTGGGCGTTGTTTTGCTCCCGCTCTATATTTAAATACGCACACTTGTAAGCTTGTGTGTGTTATTGTTGTAAGGCAGACATAGTAAGGAAACACCATGAGAACGTTAAAGGGGCAAGTGTGGGCATGGATTGTATATAAAATCCACGCCCTGTAATCAGGTGCAACTTATGTGTGTGTGTTAAATATAGTAATGGCAGACAAAACTAAGACTGCGCCTTTAAGTACACTGCGCCTCTCCCGTTATTTACGTTTAATTTTTAGTTTTTCTCACCAACCGATAATGGAGCCAGAATAGTCTCCAAAGGAACGAGCGCGTAAACACGGATCCGCGTGCGTATTCTGAGAAGAGCACACAAACAACGCGCGTTAAAATACGTTTGTGAACGTTTGTGAATTGTGGTACGCGCAAGTAAATCGTGCTTTGAATTTGTGAAACTACGCGCACGCTAATTTGAATTTTTGAGACTCGTCTTACGCCGACCAGATTTGTGAGCGTAATTTTGCTACGTCAGAACCAAGTTTACGTCCTACAATAATGGCGAGCATTCAAGTGTAAGTATCATGTGATAACATGTTTACATACTTACAATCAAACGCTCGCCGTTGCCGCTTCCAGGCGCCATTATTGTACGTAAACTTGGTTCTTGGACGCAGTTTAGTGACGTCACAGACGGACCCTCGTGGGGACACTGCCGTGTGATTGGCTGCAAACGAGTTAAACTTCTGATTGGCTGGTGACGGAGTGACGTAGCAAAATTACGCTCACAAATCTGGTCGGCGTAAGACGAGTCTTAAAAATACAAATTAGCGTGTGCGTAGTTTCACAAATTAAAAGCACGATTTACATGCGCGTACCACAATTCGCAAACGTATTTGGAAGAATTCACGAATGTATTTTAACGTGTGAAGCGTTGTTTGTGTGATCTTCTCAGAATACGCACGCGGATCCGTGTTTACGCGTGTGTTCTTTTTGAATGCGTTCCACTCTTTCTGATCCGCCCAGTGATTGAAACAATCACAGTCAGTGAGGAGACATCATTGTCTCGTCCGTCTTGTCATTAACATAACTCTAAAATGTTCCGTAATCTCTTGTCGCTCACTTCCTGTGATCCCTCTTACTTTGTCTGGCTTTTGTTCATCTACTTAGCATTTTTCTCCCGTCTATTTATTGATTTCTCTTTTCTTTTCTCTCATTGGTCGGTTACCTCCCTTCTCTCTCCTCCTCTGTGAACACCTGCCTCCTCCCTCCTGCTGCTTCCTCCTCCCCTCCTCCTCATCCTCCACCACTTCCCCCCTCTCCCCGCTCTGCTACACTGGTCTCTGTGTTCAGAGCCTGACTGGAGCATCGTGAGTGTGCATTAACGGCCCCTGTGATGAGATCAGTTATCAATCAGTATTCACACAAGTATTGATTTAATAGCGCCAAACACACACAGACACACACAGACACACACACACACACTGTGTCTGGCCCTGCGGCGCTCCTTTGTCCTGCAGGCCTGGGGGACATTGGACTTTCTCTGAATATGCTCTCTTAACGTCATTGTGCTTGCGATATGTTGAAGTCATGGCCTAAAAGGGCGATGTTTAAGTGCTGCGATGTAAGAGCGCGTTCCTTTTATAAAGCCAGCGTTTCTCCCCACGGGCGGACGCTACGACCGTCAGCTCTTTGGCTTTTTGTTGTCATTACTTTGCCATTTCCCTTTTACTCCCTACCGGCCTCGTCCGTCTGCCCTCACCCCGCCTAACCCCCACCCACCATACATCTGATGCCCCTTCTTTATTAATGTCCCGTCCCTCCACTGCTCTTTGGTGGAGCTGAGACGTTTTATGGGTTGTTTGTTAAAGTGTCCAAGCGTAACAGGCTGGCTGTCTCCTCTGTTTCCTCTCGTCATCCTCAAACGCACCTACAGGGAACGGTTGGAGTGTGGCCTCCCCCGCCCCCCTCCTCACCCCCGGTGTTGCATGATTTAGAGGCAGTGGATGTCTAATGCATGCGCCGACGCAGACAACTGCAGGGGTCTCTTTGTATCTCGCTGTTGTTTATGTTTTGTTGCAGAAACACTTACACAACGTACGTGAAAAAGCCCGATTCTTTTGTGTAAATTGTATATAATGATGAGACGGCGATTTGCTGCGTCTGAACACGGCGTCGGTTTCCTCCTTCAATTATCCAGCGATTGGACGCTTAATGTTGCAGGAGATGAGGGAGCTGAGGGTAAATAGAGGCCTTCAGTCCTGACAGACGAGGTCTGACTGCACACAGAGATGCAAACACTTACAGCAGGGGTGTCAAACATGTGGATCGTGGGCAAAACCTGGTTCGGTTTGTTTTGTAAGTAGAAAAAAATGCACAAACATTTTATCTTCATAACAATCCTGGTGCACGCCAGACCAGAGAGAGACCTGGGTTTGATTCCCAGAGGAACAGAGCTGCCCACCATAATAATTATGGAAAAAAAAAATTGTCCCTTGATTGTCCTACAATAGGGACATTTACAGTGTGGGTTTTTGCAAGTGCCACAGGAGGCGCCATTAAGTGTATGGTTTAAAGCACTTGAGGTGCCATAATGGAAATCTGATTTTTAAGAAGTCAAACCGGGAACCAGTTCCATACCCACTAGACCACTATTGTCCAACATTTTGGTTGAAGATGGTACGAAAAATACTGTCAAAAATACAGAGGAACAATGTAAAACCATGAAAGCAGCCGTGTTGCTGCTCTGTTGTCATCAATCAGCGATCACACGTCAAACTGCTATTTGCGAACTTCGCAAACGAGAGTTCTGCATTGAAGGCTTTGCCATAAACTCAACTTTCACATCAAGGTGCGGGCCGCAAAATATTATTCCATGGGTCGTAAATGGCCCACGAGCCACAGGTTTGAGACCGCTGCTCTACGTTGATTTCCCCAAAAAATTCCAAAATCCACACACTCACTAAAAAAAAAAAAGTTTATATAAATTGATACACCAAAATTATCAAACACCCCGAAAAATTCTGTTTTTACTGGTCCCTCTTCACATCCAGTCTGTATGTAGCCTCTGAACTATAATGGGTTTGACCGGCCTGACTTACAGACACGTACACACACACACACACACACTCTTCCATTCAGAGTACGTATGTGTTGTTTTTTTCCAAAGCTGTTAATATGCATATGAAAGGATAGGAGGCGATATTCTCTGTAATCTCCCAGCTGAGACACCAATTACTTTCCGTTTATCAAAGCTTCACACGCAGAGTTTCCTCAGCTCTCGACCTGCGGTCTGCGTCGGCTCATCATGTACTGGTGGGGAAATTGCACATGGTTAATTAGGGTGTGTATTAAGGCAAAGTGAGATTAATTTAACATGTTGTGTTTTGATGGTTTCTTTGACGGCGCAATTTAATAACGTCACATGTTATTAAATTATGCTGTTGATGAGTTCTGTCTAAATAGAGGAGCTGGTTGAGATGCACCAGCCGACACGTGCAGGAGGAGACTTTAGAAAAGTGTTTCCAACGCTGGCAATGGAATGTGAGGAGGTGATATTTTGCAGAATTTGAAAATGCATCAATATAAACACACTAAAGTGTTATGTTGTGAAACTGTGTTTTGTGTAAAAAATGGGAAAACAAGCCAAAGTTTAGCCAGTTTTATAGAAATGTATTTATAAGTTGTCATTTAAAATATGCAACAGCTACCAGGTTGCCACAGAGATGCTCTGAACATAGCATCTTCATAACTTCCAGTGGGCTCACCACCACCCACAGGAAGGCTCGAGGTATGATGCCCAAGTTTAGATTAACAGAATGGGCTGCAATTGCAGTCCTCGCCACCAGGGGGCCGCAAGTTGCTAACGTCTACTTGTACTATTTTTACTTCACCCATGATATCTATTTGTAGGTAGATATTGTAAATCTGTAAAATTATGCCACTGTCTTTAAAACAGAGGAGAGGAAGATATTATGGGTAGGAAAAAACTTCAGATATGGCTATAAAATTTTGCTACGTTTAGGAATATTTATGGGTGGGGGAAAAAACTTGATGCACAGTCACAGAGAGCCACCCCTGTGACCTGGTAATGGATATGAAAATGAATAAATGAATGAATTTGATGTTTTTCAAAATCCAAAGATGTATTTTGTTTTATAGTTAATATTTTTTTCATTCATTCATCTTCATCTTATCCGTTCTCATCTAAACTAAAACTTAAAAAGACTCGCAATTACAGAGTGTAAACTGAGTTGCAAATTTTTATGGAATCGAACTGAACCAAATCAGATCAAACTGGATCGTTCATATCTCAATTCACAGGCTACGATCCGATTCAGGAACGATTCGTAGAAAATATTAAACGATCGATTCAGTTCGATCCAATTTGGTTTAGTTAGATCCAAACCAATCCAAACAAATTTATTTGAACACCCCTAATATATATATATTTATATATATATTTATAGTGTATATTAGTGGTATGACGATTCTCTCACATAGCGATCCGATTCATATCTCGATTCACAGGCTACGATCCGATTCAGGAACGATTCATAAAAAAATATTAAACGATCGTTCCAGTTCGATCCAAAACGATCAATTTGCACACCCCTAATATATATATGTATAGTGTGTATATTAGGGGTGTGACGATTCTCTCACATAGCGATCCGATTCAGGAACGTTTCATAAAAAATATTAAACGTTCAATCCAGTTCGATCCGATTTGGTTTAGTTCGATTCAAACCCGATCCAAAAAACGATCAATTTCACACCCCTGTGCATATGTATATATACATATATATATATATACATATATAATTAATTTAAAATCATTGATTTTAGGTTGATCGTATGATTCCAGTAATGATTTTTTTTTAATTAACCTTCACAAGAACCAACTCCTCTGTTTGAAACAGATATCTTGAGTTTTTCCTTATGTTCTACCTCTGTATCTGTTGTGACCTGACACTCTCGGAGTTCCTCTCATTTATTTCCTCCCTGTCTATCTCGGTATGGTGCCCCGCCCTGACGTGTCTCACCTGCGTCTCATTAGTTTGACTCCGGTCTTGTCACGCTGTGTTCTCACACCTGTTACTCTCCGTGTGTTCTATTTACCCGTGTTCTTCTCATCGTCTGGCTTGTTGTTGTGAGTTCTCTGACTTATTTCGTGAGTAATTTTTTTTTTGTCTCCGTCTTGTTCTTCTCTGTGGTTTTTTTTTTAATCCTTTTTTTGTGTCTCTGTGAGGAGGTGCATGTCTTGATTATTTACCTCAGGGAGAGAATGGCTTTAAAAAGACACAGTAAACAAATTGCAACAAAGGATTTTGTTCCCTGTTTGTTACGTCTCACTGAGTGAAAGTGGTGCGGTTGCGGTGGCCCAGTGGTTAACGGAGGAGGACTTGAGTCTTAAAGGTTTCAGGTTTGAATCCTCCAGCTGCCCTGTTGCCAATGATGTGTTCTGAGCAAAGTACCATCCTGACCCACATCTTACAGGAAGGCTCACAGTATGGTGCAGTGTGATTTGGGTGTCAGTTGTGGAGACTGCTGCCTGTGTGACCCGGTAACAAATAAGAGGATGAAGATGAATAATTGGAAATGTATATTTAAAAAATTGGCAAATACTCTCTTAGCAAAACCATTGTTCTGCCCATTGCGGTGACAACCTTTTAAAAACACTTAGATTGGGCATAGGCAAGCTATGGCCCGGGGACTGAATGTGGCTCGTTTAGCCTTTTTATCTAACCCGCCAAACTTGCGAAAATTATACTATGATTGTACGTGGTGCCTTAGTGTAGTGTTTTGCACGCTTGCCTTTACAGAGAGAACCCTGGGTTTGATTCCTGTACGAATCTGGATGATGTCAATCCGAGTTGCTAAAGTGGCTGCTAAATGCATTAATGTAAATCTATTTTGTTTATAATGTATCATTACATTTCATTATGATTGAACGTTTTTAATGTGTTTTTAAAGTAAGGTAAGTAGTTATTAGTTACTTTATGATTCAATAGCTAGTAACGTAACTAGTTACTTTTTCAGAGCAGTAACTAGTAATAAGTTACTAAATAAAGTAACTTATTAGTTAATAAAAAGTAATAAGTTACTTTTTTAAAGTAACTTGCCCAAAACTGGTCCCCATTGGGTGCTTTAAAAAAAAAAGCTAAAAAGGGTTTCAAGCCGACTTGAACGTCCATGTCATTACCAAATTTTAGGACCCACTCCAGACCACAGGAGGTGGTGGAGTTAAAGATGGTGAGATTCTCTTTGGGGGTGACAAGGATGGACAAGATCAGGAACGAAGTAATCAGGGGGACAACACAGACAGGAAGGTTTGGAGAAAAAAGCTAGAGAAGACAGATTGAGATGGTTTGGACATGTTCAGAGAAGAATGATCCTAGAGATGGAGCTACCAGGTAGGAGACAAAGAGGAGATTGATGGATGCAGTGAGGGAGGATATGGAGGTAGTTGGAGTTAGAGTTGAGGACGGGGTGAGATGGAAATTGTTGACTCATTGTGGCAACCCCTGAAAAACCGGATAAGCCGAAAGAAGAAGACTCCAGACCACAGAAATAGCTGCATTGTCTTAATAAAATGTACCAAAAGGGTGCGCCAGCATGTTATACGGAACACTTTCTGGTAGCTGATATGATGAAAGTTGATATTGAAAATATGAAATATGTTTTGTATTTGTGGTATATTGTTGGTAAAAATATCCAGGAAAAAAAAGTAACAATTTCTGATTGTATTTATTGAACTGATAATATTATAAGTGTTTTTGCTGCATGAATATACAGTACAAAATACAGGAAGGATATTAGGATATAAAGAAACCACAAAAAAATCACCAGGGATTGTGCAGAGCTCACAGGGGGGAGGCTTTGGAATGATCTGGAGCTGCGTTTCTTTCAGTGTTATGGAGTTGATGACACACCTTACTGTTAAATCTCAAAAAGCCCTGCAGTGTCATCGGTTAAATATGTGTTAAATTGCCAAAGTTACATTAAATCCGCTCAGGAGGGAAATGTCAAAAAATAAACTCTGCCGAGCTTTGTCTGGTTTTCCTCTTCTCTGAACCTAATTTTCAAAATCGCTGCGTGGAAGCAACTTGACAGGAAGTGGGTCAAGAAGCAACAAGTTATTTGCTGCAGCTGTTTTGATTGGGAACAGTCTGAGGGATTATTTTGTCCTCTATTACAACAAATGTCCTCGTCAGAGGGGGGAAAATATATTTTATATATTAAAAAAAATATATCTTGTGCTTATTTCCATTTTTGCGACTCAGAAAGATGTGATTCCACCTAGAAATAAATCACATTTTTGTCCAGTGATTGTTGAAGAATACACTGGTGACAGAACATAGGGGGGCGCAGACGTACGCAGCACTCAAGGTGGTCAAAGAGCAGAGGGCAGTGGGGGTGGGAGAGAGCAGCAAGGGCCGAGTCTGTTTTGTTGCCAGGCAACAAAACATCACACAGGGAGACAATGTTGCGGCTGCACAGGAAATGAGGATGTGAATAGTAATACAGTGGAGTGGGGGTTTGCACGTCTGCTAAGAAAGAACACGGACCATAAATCAGTGGGTTGGCAGCGCTGAGGCTGAGCCAGCCAACACATGAGTCATCGCTTATGTTGCTGGATCAATACCTGTTGGAATAAGTTCAGATGTAGTATGGATGACATCGCTCCCAACACGGGCAGAAGTCAAGAATGAAGATCAGATTGTTTCTGTTTGTTTTGTGTTTTTTTTTTTTTTGGTTATTTTTACTCAGTTACTCCTATTTGTAAAATACACTTGCAGGAGAATGAAGGATGGGAGGGGAATGAAGTAAAATACTTTGTAAAAAATGTACATTTTTTTAACATGTAGGTGTTGAAAAATTTAAGAAAAAATTCAATATATGTGTAAATCAAGTATATGTGTATGTGTGTATATATATACATATATACATATATTTATATGTGTGTATATGTATATACAGTATATATACATATATTTATATATGTATATGCATGTATGTATATGTGCATGTGTATATATGTATATGTATGTATGTATATATATATTATATAGCTATATATCTACATACATATATACATATGGAAAATCCTTAAGTGTTTATGTGTATGTATGTATGTATATGTATATATTTATATACAGTATATATACATATATTTATATATGTACATGATATATATGTATATGTGGGTGTGTGTGTATATGTATATATATATATGTATACAGTATATAGCTATATATCTACATACATATATACATATGAAAAATCCTTAAGTGTTTATGTGTATGTATGTATGTATATTGTGATTTTTTTTTTTTTTCCTGACAAATCAGTGAAGACTATATATATATATATATATATACACACACACAC
>JAFBJS010020220.1:72215-90325 GCA_016785265.1 Paraplagusia blochii
CCACTTACCTGTTAGGTGGCGAGCCTGGCCTCCTATTGTACTTGGTTCAGATAAGCGGTGTCAAACTTAAGGCTCACGGGCCATAACTGGCCAGCTAAGGCCTTCACTCCAGCCCAAGGTGTGGTGGCATAAGGCTTAAGTGAGTGGACTTGGGTTTGTGAGGCTCATAGTATGGAGCAATGTGCAAATGGTAAAACCAAAAATGACTTTTTATGGTATGCTTTTACTGGTACAGTTGTCTTGGCACTGCTGGTTTAGAAGCATGAACCAGCAGTAGCTAGCCAAAGCAACAACCCGTTTATAAACACCTGCAAAACCCATAAAAATCAATATTTGTAAATACAGAAATCAGATCCTGTTGGTTCTTTTCTTATCTGGCACAGAAGTTCAGATCTTCTTGTTTGTCTTCTGTCCCGTCACCTCCTGACAGCTTCGTGTGTCCACACCATGTTTTTTGTAAGACCAGTCGCTGCCATCAGTTTGCACCGATACTCTGAACATTTCACTCTCAGGTGAAACTTGCTCATTATTCCTTTCTTCTTCCTCACCCTTTCCGCCCGCTCTCCCATTATTAAGTGTCCCATTCTGCTCACCTAATGTCTCCTGACTGGGAGGTGAGTCAGCAGGAGACATAATTGGAATGATCAGTAGCGGGCGGCAGACATGGAAAGAAGAACATTACGAGGTGTCGCTAATGTGAAGGGAATTGGACAAATCATGTCAGACAGCAGTTATTATTGATTAAAGCAGAGTGGAGATGCTGCTGCTGCTGCTGCTCCACCTCTGTGGAGACGGAGGACTTTAGAGAACTGGTGCCACCAGGGGGATGATGGCTCTGCCTTATGTTGATGTGGGAAGAGTTGTTTACCGTCTGTCAGAAAGAGCTGATTTGTCATTGTCTGCTCATGTCTCCCTCACAGCTGATTTCCAGTGATGCAGATGGCGCTATTCAGAGGGCGGGACGATTCAGGGTGGAGAATGGCTCATCCGATGAGGTACACAATACTGTACAGTATGATTTTTTTCTTTTTTGCACAAATGTCTAAACCTGTTCAACCAGTGTGTGATAATGAACAGCATGATGGAGTTTTAAAGGTTATGATTTGTGATTCATGGTTGGTTTTATGTTTTATTTGTTCTTAAAATGTACATAAATATAAAGTATTGCCTTAGAGTGGTGAAATAAAAAAGTATTTGTTGATATATTTATATTTTTTTATCTCTTTTTTTCTCCACCCCTGGTAAGCACCTGGTATTTTTTAATTATCGATACAAACAGAAATAATAATAGCTGTCACCAGCATTCTACAAATAAATTGTAAGTTGCTTTGGATAAAAGCATTGGTGAATTTTAATATAATGTAAGCTGAAATGCTGCCATCTAGTGACTTTTACTTTTAATTACATTCATTTTTTTTTCCCCAAAACTATACGTCTTTTGGCCAAACCCATATCCATTATACATTAACAGGTTTGTGCAGATGTTGCATAATTATTGCCAATATTGAGATACAAGCATCTATAACAAAGGTCATGCCACGTATATAATTATACCACTATATATGTATATATGTGTGTGTGTGTGTGTATGTGTATATATGTGTGTGTGTGTGTGTGTGTATATATGTGTGTGTGTGTGTGTGTGTGTGTGTGTATGTGTGTATATATATACGTATATATATATTTATAAATAGTGGTATAATTATATACATATATATATATATATATATATATATATATATATATATATATATACAGTATATATTATTAATATATATATTTAGATAATTTTAACTACCTCCATGTCCTCCGTCACTGCATCCATCAATCTCCTCCTTGTCTCCTTCCTGGTAGCTCCATCTCTAGGATCATTGTTCTACCAATGTGTCCACTGTCCCTCCTCTGAACATGTCCAAACCATCTCTATCTGGCTCCTCTAGCTTTTTTTCCGAACCTTCTTGTCTGTGTTGTCCCTCTAAACACGTCATTCCTGATCCTGTCCATCCTTGTCACAACTTAGTTGGTCAAATTGAGTAATTCCTTAAAAATCATGAAGTCCCTTTCTACGAATTTTACGAAAATATGTTGAATTTACATTTCAATCTTCTGCTAAAATACTTTGAAAATACGTTTACACCACCCATGCCGTAAAAAAAGACCTTTACAATATTTGACATCACAACACAGCGACCTTACAGTACAATGTGTTGTACCATGTACTCTACTCCTTTCTGTGTACTGTACTGTATTCAGTTGTGCTGCACTGCTTGACCGTATCCTGAAGCAAAGGCTGCGCCGTATCAAGCTGTGTCCATCGTGATGACGTTCAGCTATATTTATGTTTTCTCCGTGCGCCACTAACAGACCTCAGACTACACTCCAGGAACCTGGAGGAGAACCGATGTCCATCTGGAGAACCCGGAGTACCACACCAGATGGTTCTTTAAATACTTCCTGGGAAAAGGTCAGTGCCCAACAGCCACGTTTTTATAAAAAACACAAGTGAGGTGGAAAAAGTTTACGGTGTGTGGCGCCTGTGTGTGTCAAAGGTTCGATCCTTTGCTCCTTATTCATAGACACTCTTTCGTCCAAAGACATGTGGACATTGGATCTCAAATAGCAACGGGGAAGGAAAAGAACTCATCCACCCATTTATTTTTATTTATTGGTCGTTGGGGCAGCAGTCTCCACAACCACCACCCAAGTCACACTGCACCATACCAGCCTCTGATGAACTTTCCTTCATCAGAGTCACAGTTAGATATAAGGCCAAATTGAATCAAGGTTTTCGGGTGGGGTCCACTAACCAAGAATTTGGGTGTAGAAAATGTAGAATTCCGCTGTATCTTTAACGTTAAGTAAAACCATGGAGGCAGCCATGTTGCCCCACTGTTGTCATCACTCAGCTTCTGGATTGGTCTAGCACGATCATGTGTCAGAACCACACCACTGCTTGCAAACCGACTTTTATTGCTCCCAGGGGGAAGGTAGTTCTGCATAAAATGCCTCGCCATGTTCTGCGACAAACTTTTGTTAGTAGCTTAATGTAACTCGTTCTTTTTTATAAACTACATATGAGATCGTTAAGGGAAAGGTTTACAGGACGGTGGTGAGACCAGCCATGATATATGGTTTAGAGACACCAGGAATAGGTAGAAGACAGGAGACAGGAGAAAGATGCTGAGATTCTCTTTAGGAGAGACAAGGATGGACAGGATCAGGAATGAGGTGATTAGAGGGACAACACAGACAGGAAGGTTTGGAGAAAAAGCTAGAGAAGACGGATGGAGATGGTTTGGACATGTTCAGGACGGACAGTGCTTATACTGGTAGAAGAATGATCCTAGAGATGGAGCTGCCAGATAGGAGACGAAGAGATTGATGGATACAGTGAAGGAGGACATGGAGGTAGTTGGAGTTAGAGTAGAAGATACAGAGGACAGTGGGAGATGGAAATTGTTGACTTGCTATTGCAATTCCTGAAAAAAAGACGAGTCGGAAGGAGGAGATATAGGATTGTGTAGTTTAGAAACGTAGAAGTGGATAAAACGCTACGTTTTTCTTGTGGCTTACGTTGCATAAACATGGGCGGAGCCATCTTTTGCCAAACATAACACTCTAAATCTCTCGAATTACTTGCATTAGAGTTAAGACAAATAATCTGTTTCTGACCTTTTTTTTTCATGTTACCTGCAAACTTTTATTTCTTATAGTCTGGAAGTATGAGCTCATAGCTGTTAATACATAAAGAAGAGTATTTAAGATGTCATAAAAATATTTTACATTCTCCAGCAGAGCAGGATGACTCTCCCGGTCATCTGTCATCTTAGTCATTAACCTGTAACGCTGATTTGCAAACTCAGACAATTGGTGGCACCGCTGAGCGCAGCAGCCCCGAGCCTCATTGTTCAGTTTCCTCTCAGTGACTTAAATCAAGAAAAATGTCCCGAGCTTGAAAGGCCAAGATAAAGGTTAGAGCCTCAGATGGACGGTAGATAATTGCAAAGCAAAGTTTGGCAACAACATGTCGGAGAGGGGGCAGGAGAGAGAGAGATGAATCTTCCCCTTGTAGCCAGGGTCACTTTTCAGTCACACTCCATACTGTACGGAATGGCAGGTTTTGAAGTGAGTCAGACATTTGGCTCCAACTCTGTGGACTGGAGCTGGACCATCTGTGGCCCACAGCCTGGGACGAGAGGACGGCTTCACTCAACACAACAAATTACCGACTGCAGGCCAATTATTCTGACATCAAGATGAAATTGATCTATGGTTTCCTCGGTACCATGGTAAAGGTTTCCGGGGAAAAAAAAAAACAGGTGTTTTGTTCCTGACGGTGTTCAAATGGTTAATATCAAACAAAGCTCCAGAGAAAGGAATGCCATCGTCCCAAAGAGATGCTGCGTCTAATTGAGTTGGCAGCTTTGTTTGCCATTGTCTCTGAACATGTTTCCCTGTCAACCAACAAGGCAGAGGCATGAATGCTCGGCTCTGCTGCGGTTTTGTCTGGAGATCATTGTCTTTGCCTCTTGTCACACACACACAAACCGGGAAAAGCAAGGATTCTGGGTTCATTGTAAAAAAAAAATAAAAAAAGAAGAAGTAGAAGAAGAAGCAGAAAGGCAGAGGAGAAGGGAGAATAAACAGCAGACAACGACAGGCATCCAGTCCGTGACAAAGAGTTGAAATTCCAAGGCCTGAGGGAACGGAATAATTTGTAACTAGGAAAAAAAAAGTGTATTTTGATTCTTCTTCATCTCAAAGCCTCTTCCGTACGTCAGGACGATAATTTACTGTGAAAACCCAATACGTGGACTGTAGTACTGATAGATCATTAGCAATTTCCATAAAAAATGAAATTTAAATACAAAGCTCCATTGTGGCCCTGTTATTGGTGTGTAATTCCAGGGTTTGGAAGGATTGAATCCCATGTAGGGCAGTTGGTGTCTCGCAGTGGACTCCTTCAGTCCACCTTAAGAAGGCTAAAAGAAGCTAGTGTGGTGCAGTGTGATTTGGATCGCGGTTGTGGAGACATTTGCCCCTTCGACATGATAATGAGTTTTGACGAGAATGGATGGATGTTCTTATGCTGGGGGTGGTGGCCTCATGCTGCCTTATGAGATATCAACCAGTATTGAACATAATTATTTAAAAAAAAAAAGTAATTTTATTCTATTAAAAGTCCAAGTACGTGTCTTTGACTGTTTTTGGACTAAGAAAAAATGAATTTATCATGTGTTTATCGTGTTGAACAGCGGTTTTAGAATCCATCTTTATTCAAAACTAAACTTTCTTTTGATCTGAAAATATTCTACATTATATACAGTATCTAGAGAGAGGAAAACATCTGAAATTATTGTTTTTTACTAAGGTTATAAAAAGATCGGGTCACCTTTTTATGATATTATGATTATAGCCCACAGTTGAGTTGATTTTGAGATACTAACATAAAGAGTTGGTGTATTTTTTTTATTTCAACAAGTGGCCCAGATTGAACCACCTAGTGGGCCATGTAATTGACTACCCCTGTTCAAGACTTTGTTCAAAGTATGTCTAGTTGTACAAGTAAATGTATATTTAACGTTGTAGTGAGTAGATCTCTTTAGCCCAGTCTTTTGAATTTGGCTCCTGAGCCTAAAACGTGTGAACGATCTGTATGTACTGTATCAGGTATATTGATCCATTATCTCTGTCCTCAGTTCACCAGAACTACGTTGGTACGGATGCAGAGAAGAATCCCTTCTACCTGTCAGTCGTCCTCTCCGACCAGAACAACCAGCGGGTCCCTCAGTACCGGGCGATTCTCTGGAGAAAGTCGGTCAGTTAAAGTTTCAGTATTATATATATTATATATTATTTATTTTTTGCTATAAAATCTTTCTACACACTTTTACAAGTAAATCCGAGGGATAGTCAGTTCTCAGCTTACGACATGTGTTCTCGCACTGTGCGATACGATGATTATGTGTGTGAATCCTGTGGCCAGAACTGCTTTGGATTTGTGAGTGAGGCCAAAAAGGGGTGAGTTGCAGTAGTCTAGGCAGGAGGTGACAAGACTATGGACCAGAAGGGCAGCAGTGTTGGGAAGGGCGGAGACGATTGATGTTATGTTGATGGAAGTAAAGCAGAGCTGATGGTGTTATTTATGTGTGCATGAAAAGAAAGTGTACTGTCACCCAAGGATGACACACAAGCTCTTAACCTGAAGAGAGGGTGAAACAGAGTCGTTATCAATCGTCAGAGAAGAGCTGTTGGAGCCAATGAGGAGGACCTCAGTTTTGTCACAGAGGTGCAATTAGTGAGGGAGGAAGGGGGGAGAGAGAATGAGGGTTAGGTGATGACATGGTGCTGGGTGTCATGGACATCAAATGGACATCAAATTTCACCAAGAGTAATGAGGTAAATGATGAAGAGAAAGGGGCCCCAGGACATAGCCCTGGGGCACACCTGATTAGACGGGGCAGAGGCTGGATTGAAAGGACTTGAGATGGACTAACTGGGTGCGGCCAATTGTAATGCAATGTAAATAAGGAGGTTCACCTACCTCTATAATAATGAGGAGGAAGTTGAAGTTGGTAATGGGAGACGCACAGATGTGTGCAGTTTCTTTGTGAGATACGATGAGAATAATGCCCAGAAAACAAAAACAAAAATTCCCCTGGCTTTGTGTGCCATTGGGTTCACAGACACATAAATAGCATGAAAAATGAAACTGGTCTCTAATTTCTGCCATGTTGCTCGTGACCTGTTTTCTTCTTCGTATCTATGTATGTCCATGCTTGTGCATTGTGGAAGGCTAGGGTAGAAATCATGGGCAAATCGACAGTTTTTGTTTGATTATCCCATGTATACTGTATGACTAAACCAAACATTTGGGTTGGATCAACGATCTTTGACTGAAAAACAAAAATCACAAAATCATGCTAAAATCACCCAGTGTACGGAGGGCTAGGAACTCAACACCATGTGATCAACCAAGAGCCCGGTCGGAGGACCGTTAGGTTCAGGATCAAGATTTCTTCATCACTCGTTCTTTTTGTAACAGATAAATATAGTAGCATAAAAAATTCAATATATCCTGCTGCTGGGCACGCAACGGAAGAATATCCTCACGATTTGATTTGATGTGAAAACAAATTAATCTTGTGAGCGCTGCTCAGTCGTAGGTGGTACTTTCCCTAAATACGACAGGAATACAGGATAAAAAATAGAACATCTTTGGGGACTGTGCTACTACCGTACTTTGAAGCCCGTGTGTGTAGGAGTGTGCATGCGAGGAATGCACCTCGGTAGTTGTGTTATTGTAGCGTGGTGACTCAGCTTCATGGCTGAGATCTAATTCTGGCCACCAGGCTCATCTGGAACCTGATTAGGGTCGTGCACCTCCACGGCCTGATCACATTGATCTGTCTTGTGTCTGTCAGAGTCTAAGTGGAACAGGATGTTGTCGTCGTGGTGGAAGGGAACAACCGAGTTTGGCTCCAACTCCTCTGGTCTAATTTGGTTCACTTTCCTCATGACTTACTAGGAAATATTTGAGTTTGGTTTTCTCTGAGCTGCGTTGGTGATGTTGTTGGTCAACAAAGGGACATGGTGATGGTTCAGAGGGTGTTCTGGTACCGTTCAGTTACAGAGCTATAAAAACTAAACAATTGACCTGAAGCAATTTGCCAAAGCTGGAAGACTTTCATTTTTGTGAAATAAAAAAGAAACCGCACTGGTTTGTTCAACATTTAGTTATTTAGTTACAAGTGCTTTCAAAAAGTTAAAGTGTGGCTGAAAATGACACAAGAGTTTAATCAGCGAGTAAGTTTACAAGGAGAGTACAGTGGGCGGGACTACAGCTATGTTGCTTGAATGTTTGCTAGGTAGCTACAGTAGATGTATGTAGGCAGGTAGACAGGTAAAGGGGCAGGTAGATAGATGGGTAGATGTGTAGATATATAGCTTATTAGAAAAATAGATAGTTACATAGGTAGATAGATATGTAGGTACGGGGTAAATAGACAGGTATATAGGTAGGTAGGTAGATAAATTGGTAGGTAGATGGGTTGATACCAAGGTAAAAAAGATGTGTTGCGATGTTATGTAGGTAGGTAGATATGTAGGTTGGTAAGGTGGTAAATGGTAAATAATAATTACATAATTAGGTCAGTAGGTAGATAGATACGGAGGTGTTTAGGTAGGTAGATAAATAGGTATCTAGGTAGGGAGGAAGATAGACAGGTATATAGGTAGGCAGGTAGATACATAGGTCGTAAGTTGATAAATGGTAGATGATAATAAATACATAGTTAGGTTGGTAGGTAGATAGATAGATAGATAGATATGTAGATATGTAGATTAGTAGAAAATAGATAGTTACATAGGTAGATAGGTATGTAGGTAGGGAGGTAGATAGACAGGTCTATAGGTAGGTAGGTAGGTAGATGGATCCATATGAAGGTAAAAAATGCAGTTATGTAGGTAGGTAGATATGTAGGTTGTAGGGAAGGTGGTAAATAGTAGATAATAAATACGTAGTTAGGTCAATAGGTAGATAGATACAGAGGAGTGTAGGTAGGTACATAAATAGGTAGGTCGTTAGGTAGATAGATATATTGATAGGTAAAAATAAAGAGTTTCAGTTTGTAGGTAGATTGGTATGTAGGTAGGGAGGTAGATATACAAGTATTTAGGTAGGTAGGTAGATATATAGGTAGGTAAGAAGGTTGGTAAATGGTAGATAATAAATACATAGTTAGGTCAATAGGTAGATAGATGCGTAGGTGTGTATGGTAGGTATGTTAGGTAAGTAGGTATGTTTTGAGGTAGATACATTGATAGGCAGGTTTGTTTCATTTACCTTCATTCATTTTCTCTGTACTCACTGAATCTGTTTTTGTCTTCTGCTCAGGGAACTCTGAAGATCAGCCTCCCCTACAGTCCTACCAAAACACTATCGGTCAAATCCATCCTCAGGTGAGAACCTCCGTCTGGATTAACAGACACTGACGTCCAATCTCTGAGGGGCAATGGGACACTTTTGTTTTTAACTTAGTTCTTGTTTTTTCTCATCAGATTTTATCCTCAGGGGTGTAATTGTACAAATGTTCATGCTTCATATTATTGAATAGGACAAGAAAAAAAAACATTTTCCATTCCCTCAACAGAAAGAGGATTATTTTTCACATTGGAAGGACAGTTTCAACAATATGTCCTATAAATAGCATCAGCTGATGGAGAATTCCCCCATATAAGGTGTCATCCTTTTGTGTGACTCTTCTGGCCTCCAGTCTTCCATCTTTAAACACTTTGGTTTCTCTTTTCATCACTAATCATCACTTCTTCTCCCTCTTCCTCCTCCTTCCGTCAACGTTGCTAGCGCGATGAACATGGACCGGTTTGAAAGAGGCCCCAGAGAGATTCTCAACCCGGAGATTCAGAAGGTGAGCGTTAACCCTGAGAGTCAACCTCCATCTGTGCAATCTTGACATTGGACCTTTTATTCTCTGTCTACTCAGCATATCTTTAATTGTCCTTTACTATCTCCGGGCTGAGTCAAGTGAGTGTGGACATGAATGTTATAATGAGAATTTAATCTTCTGTCCCCAGGACCTGCTGGTGTTGGAGGAACAGGAGGTATGAGACGACACAGCTGTTCCTTTTTTATTCTTCTGGTTTCTTTTACATTACCTCCATGTCATTACTGTTTGATATGAAATATTGTGTTTGTTAGTAGGACAGTTGTTTCTTATTGTTGTGTTTTTTTTTTTCCATAATGCAAAAAAAAAAATGCAGTCCCTCAACATGACTCGTCTGCAGATAGATAGGTAGTTAGATAAATAGATAGGTGTGTAGGTAATTAGGTTTATGAATACGAAGGATGTATATGGGTAATGATAGAGAGGTGTGTCGGTAAGTAAATGGTTGGGTTGGTTGGTAGGTATATACTTTACATGTGTAGGTAGATGGGCAGATAAATAGATAGATATGTAGGTAGTTACATTATTAGGTAGGTAGATAGGCCGGTATATAGGTAGGTAGGTAGATAAATAGATTGGTATGTTGGTTAATAGACATGTATGTAGGTACATAGATAGATGGATAAATAGATTGATATGTAGGTAGGTGTGTAGATAGTTAGACACACAGGAAGGTAGTTAGATATGTAGGTTGGTTGCTAGATAGGTAGTTAGATACATTGCTAGGTAGGTAGATAGACAGGTACCTAGTTACGTAGGTAGATAAATAGATAGGTATGTTGGTCGATACACTTAGGTAGGTGCATAGGTAGGTAGATGATACATAGATTGATTGGTAAATAGGTAGGAAAACAGACAGGTATGTAGGTAGGTCGGTGAATTAATAGATGGTTATGTTGGTCGATAAACACATAGATATATAGATCGGTATGTTGGTTGCAGGTGGGTAGATAAGTAGATAAGTGGATAAACAGACACACAGGTAGGTAGATAGATATGTACGTAGGTAGATTCATAGATGGGTATGTAGGTAGGAAGGTAGATATGTAGGTTTCATTGTTTTAAAGTTCCAAATATAGTTTTAAATTTTTCATTCCTCTGTTTTTAGGGATCTGTCAACTTTAAGTTTGGTGTCCTGTTTGCCAAAGATGGACAACTGACAGATGATGAGATGTTTAGCAATGGTAACTGTCTTTATTGACCCTACTACGTATAAATCTACTGTCATTGTGATTCACCCTCAGCCCCAGGAGAGTTCCTGGGTACAGTTCTCCAGCTATGAGACAGGTTTTAGTTTTTTTTTTTGATCCGCCTGCTTCTGTTTTTTAGAGACGGGGAGCGAGAGCTTTGAGAAGTTCCTCAACCTTCTGGGCGACACGATTACTCTCCATGGTTGGGCAGGTTACCGCGGTGGGCTGGACACTAAGAGTAAGTGAACGTACATCTGCAACAAATCAAGGAAAATTACTTAAAAAAAAAATATTTTTTTAATTCTTAATTCTGTTTCTCATCGTATCAAAGATGACACTACAGGAATTAAATCCATCTACACGGTGTATCAGGGCCATGAGCTGATGTTCCACGTGTCCACCATGTTACCTTACTCCAAAGAGAACAAACAGCAGGTCAGTGTCTGGACAGTGTCCATTTGTACAAACAGCAGAAACAACATGAATAATGTTGGTTTTTTTTTCTCTCAAAGACTAAAAACATCTTTGAACGTCTCTGTTTGTGTCTGCTGTCAACAAAAAATCTTTAATGCGCATTAGTCATGACGCCAAAGAGCAACTCGTAGCATTGAGGAAATTAAAGAAATCGTTATTGCTTTTCTCGCAGTTTTGTAATGTCAGTAATATTGAATATTATCACGGCTCGTCTGAAACACTTCATCTTCAGATCAGAGCAGAAATTCAGGCTGTCAAAAACTGTGCCGCTCTCCGTACTTGCGAAGTACTGGAGTGTGTCTCCCGCTTGTCACTCGTCTCCAAGGTGAACTGAACTGACGAGAGCGGCTCCCAAGTTATAGAGAGGTCTTTGTTTCACACCTGAGCTCTGGAACTTCCTGCAGTGCTGAAATAATTGGCAAAGTTGTGCGACTTTAGTGAAAGACAAAATCTATGCCGGTCTCACGTAAGAAACAGAAGGTTAGTAGTACTCTATGTGTATTAAGGATTGTGGCCTCTAATAAATTGATTGGAAAGTTTAACACTAGGCCATTTTGCCTCAACGACAGACTGAAATCCACTTCCTTTGTAAATGTTCCTTCATTGCTTTATTTTTTATTCGTCATGCCATTTGGGTTACAAAAAATTTTTGTAAAAACATTTTTTTTGTGTTTTTTTTGCTTTACAAAGTACAATGTTTACAACCCCCTTCCCTTACTGACCCTTTCAATGTTAGTATCATATCATGTACAATCTGCTCTGTCTACAACACAGTTCCTATTTGCTGCCTCAGTATGTTGCATTATTTTGCATTATAATCCAATTTTTCTATATATACTGTAGAAAAGTAGATGGTCGTTTGAATAATTTGCGAAAAACTGCTGGTAGTTTTATTTACCTGAATAAAATTGTTTGCAGAATATTATTGGCTAATACAATGTGTTCTCGTGTACTATAGACCAACTGAGTATGCTCTTTTGTTCCTTGCTCTGATTGGCAGCATAGTAGGTAGCATCGGAGTATCCTTCGGAAACGTATTCCTGACTTTGTTGACGTGTAATTTCCCAAAAAATACTCCTGAGGGATAAATAAAGTTCTATCTATCTATTAGATTTTATGACTCGTTTCTGAATCGGATCGTAGCCTGTGAATCGAGATATGAATCGGATCGTTATGTGAGTGAATCGTATATATTAGGGGTATATACACTATATTATATATATCAGGGGTGTGCAAATTAGTTTTGGATCGGTTTGGATCGAACTGGATTGATCGTTTAATATTTTTTATGAATCGTTCCTGATTTGGATCGTAGCCTGTGAATCGTGATATAAATCGGATCATTATGTGAGTGAATTGTCACACCCCTACTATCTATATACAGTATCTGTTTCTCAGCATCTCTCCTTGACTTTTGGCTACTCTCTCGTTTACTTAACTTTGCTTCGCAAAATATTTTTATATTCTGTCTGTCTTATATTTCAACTCTTATAACTGTGTGTTAAGCGTAATACAGTCTTTAAAAGTGCGAGGGCACTGCTCATCTTTGCTCTTTTCTCTCCGGCAGGTGGAACGAAAAAGGCACATTGGAAACGACATTGTTACTATAGTGTTCCAAGAAGGAGATGACGCATCGTCATCCTTCAAACCATCAATGATCCGATCACACTTCACCCGTATCCTTCGCACCGACTGAAAGGATGGAATTAAGTGGATGTCATTGACGAGAAGCTGCGCACGGAAGTCTTTGTTTGAGAAATGACTTTGCCGCGAGACTGTGAACCAGAGAGCTGCTCGTGTTTTCACTCTTTTGTTGGAGTTTCCTTGACTCATTGTTGCAGATATTTTTGCATTAGTTAGGTATAATAGCCAGAACGACAGTTACAGGTGAGTGGCTGAACGTAAAGCTGTGTAGAAAGTGGTGGTTTAGTTTGATTTGTTTATGAATAAACAGGTCAGAGGAGCCACATGGAGGCGAGTTAAATTTCAAAAGAGCTGAACCAGTGCAAGCATGACATAATTACCTATATATTAATATATTTGCATATATATTTATATATTTAGCCATGGCACCATAAGGGATCTTTACTTGTGCTGTGGAAAATCAGATAGGATTTTTTTTTTTAGTTAGTTGCAATTTTACTTCTGCTAAGTGGCAGCAGTGGGCTATTAAAACTACAAAAAAATCTTATCGTATTGAGGGATTTTCTTCAATTCCTGCCAGTATATCAGGCAGGTCTTCCACTAAACTGGCAAAAATCTTCATTCATTTATCTTATTCTGCTTGTCCGTTGCCACGTCGCAGGGGCAACTAGCGCCACCCAAATCACATTGCACCATATTGCGAGCCTTCCTGTAGGTGGTGAGCTCACAAGAAGTTATGTGGGTCGGGATGGTGCTATGCTCAGAGCACTTCAGTGCCAACCTGGCAGCTAGTTGATTTGAACCATGTCCACTTCCTTAACCACTAGGCCTCCACTGCCAATTGCCATAATCTATAAAAAACAGGAAAATTTTCCTTTTTTATTCCATATTGTTTTAGTGATTACTTATAAGTGATATCATTAGAGTATTTCCTAAAATCGTTGATGAATCCTAGACTAGGGGACCAGTTTTGTCCCACAGACCCTATGTTTGGCACCTCCCGACTTTTTCTCACCGAGACACTTGGATGCTTGAGTACAGCATGGTGCTTGACTTCTCTGTTCTGCACCTGCAGAACAATCAGTGTAAACAAGATGCTCTCTGTGGCAGGTTGAAGATATTCTCAGAGGAAAGTGTTCCGCTCTTTGGACCCCCGCTCCCGTCTCCACCTGTGTTTACTGATCACCATGAATTCAGGGACTTTTTACTAGTCAAATGTAAGAAAAGCTGGTATTCATACACGGAATAATCTATAAGCCATCCTTGTTCTTCTTTAACATGTCCGTCTCCATTTGTCATTTCTTGAAGTAATTAATGGAGAGAAAGCCACACTGGAGACGCCAACGTTTGCCCAGAAACGCCAGCGGACCCTGGATATGTTGATCCGCTCTCTGTACCAGGACCTAATGCCTGACCTGCACAAGGTAAACCTCGATTTTCTCAATGATATTTTGGCCTTTAGGAGGTACGTAGGAGACTCTGCAGCGCTCCTTTGGCTCCACCTTGTCACCTCACTTTCTGGCACCGACACAAACCACTGCTGAGCTGTGTTCTGCTGTATAACACTGCAGCCCCCCGCATACTGCACCACACCGGCTGGATACTGCAGCAATGCTGACTTTTCTCATCAAGGCTGTCTCTCCTCAAATCCACCGTCCTCTTTGCCTCTTCTTGTTTTTCCTCCCTCCTTTCTCCGTGGCTCCTTAAAACGACTTCCAAATCCTAACTTTGATTTCTTCCTGATGATTCTCCTCTGCTATGGTTGGCCAATAAGACTCCTCTCTGTTTTCTTCATCATCCCATGTGTGCATGTGCGTGTGCATGTGTGTCCAACATGTCGTCTGCACGGGGTGTTCCATCTTTAGGTTCCTTTTTCTCCCCAGAACATGTTGAACCGGCGATCGTTCAGCGACGTTCTGCCGGAGTCTCCGAAATCGGCGCGCAAGAAAGAAGAGGCGCGACAAGCTGAGTTTGTCAGAATAGGACAGGTAACGGAGCGCTAGCACACAGACACACACTCACACCAAACAACTACAGACATGGGAAAATAAAAATGCTAAATAACTGCAGTGCAAGTTTTGCCCACCAGGGGCAAAAACTTGAGTAATACATGATCCATGACTTAGTACCTGTACTGGTCCCCGCCCCAGTGGTTGTCGATCCCAGAGCTACAGTGCTATATCAGTTTATACAAAAGAACAACAGTTAAGTTGCAGAAGGCAAAAAATGTTGTAAAGTAAAGACATATAAAAAGTTTACAGGACAGTTGTGAGACAAGTCATGATGTATGGTTTAGAGACAGAGACAGGGGTAAGACCGGAGGGAGAGGTGGAGGGGCTAAAGATGCTCAGAGGACAGACAAGGAGGGACAGGATCAGGAATGAGGTGATAAGAGGGACAACACAGACAGGAAGGTTTGGAGAAAAAGCTGGAGAAGACGGATTGAGATGGTTTGGACATGTTCAGAGGAGGGACAGTGGATACATTGGTAGAAGAATGATCCTAGAGATGGAGCTACCAGGTAGGAGACAAAGAGGAGATTGATGGATGCAGTGAGGGAGGACATGGAGGTAGTTGGAGTTAGAGTTGAGGATACAGAGGACAGGGGGAGATGGAAATTGTTGTCTCGCTGTGGCAACCCCTAAAATATGGACAAACCAAAAGGAAAAAAAGAAGAAGAGTATCCTCTCTAGGAGAGACAGGGATGGACAGGATCAGGAATGAGGTGATTATGGGGACAAGACAGACAGGACGGTTTGAGGAAAAAGCTAGAGAAGCCAGGCTGAGATGGTTTGGACATGGACAGAGGAGGGACGGTGGATACATTGGTAGAAGAATGATCCTAGAGATGGAGCTACCAGGTAGGAGACAAAGAGGAGATTGATGGATGCAGTGAGGGAGGACATGGAGGTAGTTGGAGTTAGAGTAGAAGACACAGAGGACAGCGGGAGATAAATAAAATGATTGACATGAATAAGGGACATGTCAAAAGGAAAAAAAGCCGATTTAGCATGACACTAGTGTAAAAGATGTATCTACTGTCAGTAATCTGTAAATATGATTTTAATTCTATGCAAAATGATGTACATATTGTTAAAGTCACTTATCATAAATTTGACTTTTACATTTTGGAACATGTTGCAGACAAGAAAAAAAAAAAAAAACAGAACAAAGCAGCCTTGGCTGCACCACTCACTGCTCCTTCTTAAGGTTCCTTACTTTGCTCACGCAGCAATAAGTGAAGGTGACCCAGAGAAATGTCTCAACACCTGGTATCAACACGAGGCTCTCTCCCCTCTGCAGTACAGTGACTGGTCAGAATGAGCTCAGCCAGAAGACGGGGAGGAATAAGTCAGATTTAAGGTTTATCTAATGATGTCATTTGTTTTTGGGGATTAAAGTATGTATGTGAAAGTGGAGGCCACTAGATGGCAGCATTGCAACTCATTTAATTAATAATCAGGATATATATGTCGATTGTTCGAGCCAGTTAATTAGTACAGTGGGCTTTTATCGGTATTAGTTGATGCCGGAATTGGAATTGGTTTTCGATCAATATCGGATATTGGCAAAAGCCTTAAATCGGACATAAAACAGTTTTAAAAACACTTAAAAACTGTTTACTTGCATATATATATATATATATATATATATATATATATATATATATATATATGTATATGTATATAAAAATATATCACCATACATGTGTCCATATATATTTTTACATTTATATATTTGTGTGTATATTTTATATTGCTAGCGTGAAATAATGGAAAACAATTCCTAAATGTGTACCGACCTTGGTTTGTGCATATGTATATGTGTATATATGTATATAAGTATATATATATATATATATGTATATGTTTATATGTATGTGTATGTATATATGTATATGTGTACACATATATATGTTTATGTATATGTACAGTATATATGTATATATATATATATACGTACACACATGCACACATAAATATATATACAGTACATGTATATTTGTGTGTGTAAATATATATATATACTGTATATGCGTTTCGGATTCAACCTGATGAAAGTTCAGGATTAAATTAAACGTAGAGATAATTTGTTTTTAACAATGAACTAAATGAAGACCATGTGAAATGAAGACCTCCATCAACAAAACATGTCAACAAAGCCATGTCATGGGTTTGAAACCATCGTAATGATCACACTGTGACACAAGCAGACCTATGATACATTTTTGTAAAATTTAAAACAAAGAGCAGGTAAAAGTGTCATTGATTTTCTTGCTTTAGTTTTCAAGAAAAATTGCCACCTTGTTTCTGAGGAGAGTTAAATGCGCTCATTTCCAGATCAATAACATCAGACCTAATATAATATTTAATTTTTTGGCTGATCTTGGCTCCATATTCTCCACCCTTTTCTAGATTGATTTCAGGTTCTCCTGATTGACTGTTTATGCAGATATATGAATGGGAGAATCCTGTGGGGATGGTTGGATGAGAAACTGTCAGTCCGACCAGACGCTCACAGCCTGGACATTTTTTTTCAATTCATCCCTGAATAAATATTCATATGTTGTCTTTAATGTTCACAGTTTGTGAACGACCCTCCCACCTCGGGGAGCTGTCCATCACAGCTGTTCACAACAAACATCACAACAAATGAGTGAAGAGTAGCAGCAAACCAGTTTAGCATTATTGATGTGTTGTCCTGTGGAAATGTCCTCTTCAGTGGAGGAACATCACGTCTGCTCTTTTCTTCCAGGCATTTTTTGTATCAGATAATTGAACAACAAACTTTATTTTGTGTTACTGTGTGAAAAAATTTAGTTTTATGTTGGTTTTCTGGTGGAAATTGAGTATTAATTTGTTTACATTTATTTTTTTTGGCAGTTTAAATGAGTTTTTTTTTCCTTCATATGTTACCGTTTTATGATAATAGATTTACGTTCACCTGAGTGTACTGCAAAGCAATGTTATGATATTTTACAGACATTATACTGTGATGTTTCTACGCAGGCTCTTAAACTGAAGACCATCGTAAGAGGGGACGCTCCGACCAGTCTGGTCACGACCGGTCTGTGCAGGAAAGAGGTGAGATTATCTGTTGGTTTATAATAATTAACCACCATTAACCATTTTCTTAAATTTCTTGGTAATCTGAAGAATACAATGAACAGGAGGCATTGTTTTTGTCAGTACAATGCCATATTTATAGATGTTACTGAAGTAATATTGGTTACGATCAAGAAAACCATGGAGAATGGACGGAGATCAGCTCTGAAATTAAACTCTCATGATTTTTTTTTTTTTTGTCATCATTGTCCAAACAGTTGTCCAAACAAATA
>JAFBJS010020220.1:95264-146395 GCA_016785265.1 Paraplagusia blochii
GAGGGAGGACATGGATTTAGTTGGAGTTAGAGTTGAGGATACAGAGGACAGGGGGAGATGGAAATTGTTAACTCATTGTGGCAACCCCTGAAATATGGACAAACCAAATGAAAAAGAAGCAATACAGTTATTTTTTATTACTTTACATAATCAATTTATATGCTTCTACCTGTTTTATGTGTGGATGTGGGAATTTTTGTATCTAAATTAATTAGTGAATATAATATAGTATAAATCCTTGAATTTTTCTAGTGGCTACAGCTAGTAAATCAGTTTTTAGTTTGTTTTAGGAGGAGAAAATGCAGTCTTACATACAAATAAATGAACACGAGTTGCTGCTTTGAAACAGATTAAACTCATATCTAGGGCAGCCCTACATACAACTTTAATTAGCACTAAATTTTTACAATTAAAAAATGATTGTCCTTTTGATTTATTTCCACTTTCTGTCTGTGGTATTGCCATGTCTGATCCGCTTCCTCTCCCTTTCACTTTTAATTGTCCCAGGCTGTCACTTGTACTCTATCAACACCCACCACGGCTCGGAGCTGAGGATAGTAGCAGCCATCAGGAACAAACTCCTCCTCATCACCAGGAAACAGCCACGGTCTGAAGGCTCTAACGCCGTCTCCGCAGGAGCAGACTCTCCAGTGGAGGAGTTTCAGTACATACGGGTACAGCAGAGTGAACATGTGTAAATGTTGCAAAAGATAATTTTACAATAATACTGGGATGCATCCGTAATGGTTAACGGATTTCAAGACCAGGCGCATAAAGTGAAATAATGTTAATAAAATTCAAACCTAAAGTCTTAGGATTCCTTGTAAAGACTCGCATTCATCCAGATAATGAAGCCCAGGAAGAAGTTCCCCAGTTGAAGTATGATCTTGTGAGATGGCAAAGATCCGCGATACGCTAAGGTAGTGGTTCCCAACCACTGGGGCGGGGACCGAAACCGGTCCGGGGTGAATTGGTGCCGGGCCGCAGAGGAATAATGTTTCCTTTTGGTTCCATCTGTCTATTACTTCCACTTGATCCATAACCATATCAACAAAAGAACTTTACAATAGAATGGCTAGGATTCCATCATCAATAATGCAATAATGCAAATGACACAGAGTCATTGATACAAGATTCTAGCTTTTTATGCCAGACTGGTAGCAGAAAATTATAGGCTGTGTGCAGTTGAGAAATCCTTGTTGTTCCCATGCACAGTTATTTCAGGTAGGAAGATTTTATAGGTAGGAAAATATTTCAGAAATGTAATTTCAATAAGGGCTATTTATCTGCCACAACTTAATGACTGGGCCTTGAAAATTCAAGACATTTAACCGGTCTGTGGCGCAAAAAAGATTGGGGTATTGAAAAGGTATTGATGGGAGAACTGCGCTATAGCAAAGGGACATCAAAAATTCTCATTTTGTAAAAAAAAAAAAGTTCTGATGTTGCAGTTCTGGTGTCTTTTTTTTTTCGTTTTTTTATCAGTCTGTAACGCACCAGGCTTCCAGCTCATAACTGTCCCACATCTGTTTTCTGTGCCATCCACCCATCAGGAGATCTGTCTGTGCGACCCTCCCGTGGTGATGGCGCTGGTGGATGGGCCGACGGGCGAAAATGACAACATGATCTGTGTGGCCTACAAGCATCAGTTTGACCTGATCAATGAGAGCACTGGAGACGCCTACAGGCTACACCATGTCGATGCCAACAGGGTGAGACCCAGTTAGGGACGACGAGCAGTTGTTTTTGTTTTTCTTCGGTTCCGTTCCATTTTTATCACCAGCTTTGTGACGTCGAGCCGTGACCTTGAGCCTGACCTACTTAGCTGCTTTATGTACCTCTCTGAACGGCGCGCGGCTCTGGAGAATCAACACGTTGTCATTCACAGGGAGCAGATGGAGAGGAGATGGAATAGAAGTGAGAAATGAGCCGCTGGGGAGATGAACAGCTGTTCTAATAAACAGTATTGCTCCACTTCAACCAACAACAAAAAGAAAAGAATACATCTATTTATATAACTGTTTGTGCCGTTAAGCTACAAAATTGCATCGATCAGTGAAGCAGTGAAAATAGATTAAAAGACGTTTTTATTTAAAGTTTTATGTAGGTTGTTTAAAAAAAACGCATAAGCTAAATTTTAAAAATGATCAGTGATGTTGAACTATGAAATTTAATTCAATTTGATCCCTGAATTTATCATAGTTTTGACTACAAATGGCTGTTCCTCTCAATATGAAACTCAGTGATTTCAAAACACAAGAGTTTGCCATGGAAAAGCCATTTTTTGCTTTATTAGACTGAAAAAAGTATTTATCGGGAGAAAATGTTCATTGCTTGAAAAGCATGAAACGTAGAACAATTAAAAATTATTTTGCTAGGTGGCAGCAGATAGCTATGTAAGTTAATAAAGCTACTCAAATCTGTTAAAGAAGATCTTTGTTTCTTTCTTCAATTCCTGCCAGTATCTCAGTGCTGCTCTCAACTAAACAGGCCAAGATTTTAGTGAATCTTGGTCATTATAAACAAAAAGATTGTTATATATATATCATTATGAGTACTTTTTGAGCGGTTTTTGGTCGTTTTTCCGTCACCGTGGCTCAAAAAGCTTGTGAAACGCTGGACTAAATACCCCAGGATGGACACTCTGTCACTTGATGTGATTCCTTTTCACCCTAAAAAATAATGCAGAGGTGAAATCAAATGATGATGTTCTCAAAGTTGTAACAGCTGCACTAAACTGACACGTCTCTACCCGCAGGTAAATTTTGTCGCAGCTATCGATGTGTACGAAGACGGAGAAGCAGGTCTGCTGTTGTGTTACAACTGTGAGTTTTCCCTTCGTCTCTCCTACATAACCATCATTATGTCCCACTGCTGCTGTGGTTTCCCTCAAATAACATCTTCCTGATGCTGCAGATCAATGAGAGATGATTAATAAACTTTATATACACTGTAGACTGTTTGACTGACGCGTGATTGGACAGGAGTGTGTGTACACTGGGGTGTCCAGATGAAGGGAGAAAGTTGGAAAAAGTGACTGTAGTGAAGTGAATGTTTTTCTCCAAAATAAGACGGATGTTACTTACTGAAAACAGCAGTGTCCCATTTATGGAGAAGTGGCTGTTTTATTCTTGCGTTTGATCAGTGTGTAAATATTACTCCATCTCTATGACTATGCACTGATAGACAACTTTTTTTTGCCAACCACTTCTAAGGCTGAACTTTAGTATCACTTGGAAAATGGGAGAATTCTGTGATAATTCCATGCTGTTTTAAATGTACATATATACAATTTGTGATTTGTGATAGATGAGTGTCAGCTAAGGTAAAGGGAAAGGTTTACAGGACAGTTGTGAGACCAGCCATGATGTATGGACTAGAGACACTGGGAATAGGTAGAAGACAAGAGGCAGAGCTGGAGGTGGAGGAGTTAAAGATGCTGAGATTCTCTTGGGGGTGACAAGGATGGACAGGATCAGGAACGAGGTAATCAGGGGGACAACACAGACGGGAAGGTTTGGAGAAAAAGCTAGAGAAGACAGATTAAGATGGTTTGGACATGTCCAGAGGAGGGACAGTGGTTATATTGGAATGCTAGACATGGAGCTACCAGGTAAGAGATGAAGAGGAAGGCCAAAGAGGAGATTTATGGATGCGGTGAGGAAGGACATGGAGGTGGTTGGAGTGGAGGATGCGGAGGACAAGGTGAGATGGAAGTTGTTGACTCGCGAAGATATACAATGGCCTTTTGATACATGGTTTGGTCAACTTTATGGTTTGCAATTTGCGTGTCCTACTGTACTATGTAACGACGTGTAGGATTTTCCTGAGAAAAGAAAGAAAGTGATCTAATACTTTAATGATCCCAATTTTTTTCAGGAATTATTGTTCTAATAGTCAAAGGCAGCTTGTTAACAACAATCTTGTGGGAATCAAACCCGGGACTCTCTGCTCTCCCTGTTCTGGAGACAGGCGTGCTAACCTCTAGACCAGGGGTGTCAAACTGGCATGACATCAGGGGCCAAACTCAAATATATATCGAGGAATTAACTATAAACGTCCATGTTTTCCCCTCTCTCTGGATATGAAATAGTGTTTTTTTCATGTGGATACACTGAACCTGAAACAGCCAAAGCTTATTAGCATCAACACATGAGAAATTGTAATAGAAATAATTCCCTCATCATTTGTATTTGTTTCTTGTTCGGTCTCTTGGAAGTCTCCTCAGTTGTTGTATCTGAGTTCCATCTTGCAGCAAAATATCGGTCAAAATTAGATTTCAGAACTCAGAAATCAGAACTGAAGACCTGATGAAGGTCGAGAGCAACTGTGTAATCAGGATTTCTCAAATAACGCAGCATGTCATTGTAAGGCAACAGGCCAAACTGGACAGAAGTAATAGCACTGCTGCAATTAATACTTGATAAGAAGCCTCCAGTCACTAGGTGGCAGCATACATAGCGAATTGTACAAATAAAATTATACATGTAATCAGGTTCTTGATAGTATTTCCATTTGTGTGTTGGATTGGCGTGAATCGATTTTGTTCCCATGGGGGCGCAGAACAGAATTTAATTATGAACTGCTGCTAATCAATAGATCTCTATGGAATCATTGACGATGCTCTGATCTGTCTTCCTCAGATATCTGTTACTATAAAAAAGTCTGTCCATTCAGTGGTTCCACCCCCATGATCCAGTCCAACACTTCTGACTTCCACTTCAGCTGGAACCAGATGCCCAACGCCATCGGTAGGTTACCAAGGAAACACTGCCGGGACCACACCCTGGGCCTGGCCGGATCTTGGTGTTGTCATGGAAACCTTGCATGCATCCTGGAGCACTGGCTGACGTCCTAAATCTTGTAGTGCGTTCATGGAGGATTTTTGCGTTTATTTAAGTCTTAATGCTGGAGTTAACAAAAAGAAAACACAATTGGGAATCATCATGAAACCGAAGTCTGTGATTAAGATAGACTGGGGAGTAGTTGTCTGTCCAATAACGTCCTCACACACACACACACACACACACACACACACGTGCCCACACACGCTTAATCGGAGCAGGCAGTAATAAAATTGCGGCCGATTTAAACCAATAAGCGCAAACAAAATTAGATATTTACGATAGTTCGGTTTCCGTCCAGGGTCACACGGGAGCCGGAACAAGGCCCAGCTGACATTAGGGGAGAGACTGGCTACAGTGGGCAGACTGCAGGGCTTATTACTGGACAGATGTACACAGATTAGGGCTATGGTCAGTGATAAGGTCCAGAGGTTTGACTCTGGACACTGACCAGAACAGGATGCCGCCATGTGACGAACAGCGAGACCAACAAAAAACCTATAGATCACTGGAGTCAAATCGATGGTCAGTGATCGTTATTATAGATTATCCAAATTACTTATAGAAAATGACAAAAAGAAGAAGCATGTCAGTAAAAAAAACCTTCATTTCACATGTCAAGAGGATCTTTAGATGTGATCTACCTACCGATCTGGATGGACAAATGTTAGGAAAGAATTAGAAAAAGCAAATTTAAGCATAAATATAATGTTTTTGTTACTTGTCAATCAAAACTAAGGTCAACTTTTAACTATTAGGAGTAAAGACTGGTAAATTTGAAGGGTTTCCCATTGGCAACCTAAGACAAAAACTATTCTAGAGGAGATTTTTATACATTTTCCTGTAATTTTTTTATCTACACCACCATTCAAAAGTTAAGGATAACCCACACTGTCATGACTTGTAAAATGAACAGAACTATAGTCAAGACATCATTAGAAATATTGATTTTTTCTTTTCCTTCAAACTTTGCTTTTGTCATAGAATCCTTCATTTGCAGCAATTACAACACTGCGGTTTCTAAACATCCATTAGTCTTCCTGTACAATGGAAGACTAATGGATGGTACCATGGTACCAACACTTGGTACCATTGACATTGACATAGACATTTGCCACATTAGCGATGGGTGGAGTGTGTTACTGATGAGTTTAAAGTTATCTTTAATGAATAAAACAGTGATTATCTTTCATTTTTCAGAATAAGAACTTTACAGAGTGTCCAGTAGAAGGCAGTCTTGTTTAGATATCATATATTGATACAGACAGAAGAATCATTGACACACCAGTTTGAACAACAAAGATAAACGTTGTGACCAATAGGTCCTAAAATCTGTTGTGTAGCAGGTTAGATATATCCAAGATAAAGGGCAAGTAAAATTCATGCATACAGGCTAACATGTTTTTGGCCTTCTCTACATCATTAATAGGAAAAACATGGGTATTGCAGAGAAAAGCTTAAAACAAAATGACAATACACAACAGTTATTTGGTTTGGTTGGCCTGATTTCAATGCTTAATGGGCCACATCTGGCCCCCAGGCCTTAGTTTGACCATGTCTGAGTTATAAGGTATTAATTGTGCTGTATGATTGTGTGTTTACTGAACGCTCTGCTGTTTGTCTTTTTTTTTTTTTTTGCAGTTTGTGCTTTTCCGTACATCCTGGCTTTCACGACTGACTCCATTGAGATTCGACTGGTGGTTAATGGCAACCTGGTGTACACGGCCGTGGTCCCTGAGCTGCAGTTGGCAGCTTCTCGAGTCAGTACCACCATCGGTTGATACGACCCGATCTTGCTAATATTAGATCACTGGTACACACTAGAATTTAAAGTGGGATTATGTCATATTTATGCAAAATTCCTTCTTATAACCTTGTCACTGACACTTAAAGAGAAAAAATGTGTATCTGTAGTACACTGTGTCACGACTACACCAATTCTTTCCAGGTCCAGTGTGCTCTCAGTCTTTCCCAGCCACACTGTGTTATAGTAGTGGCTGTCTCAGCACTCTCATTTCAATCAATCTTTATTACCCCTGTGGGAAGTGTGTCCAGCAGTATTCATGGCTACAGAGCAATAATAGACTCATAATTCATACAAACAGATCATTTAAAACACACCACTGTGCACCTGACTTCTGAATAAATACCTTGTTCTTGGTCCTCGTCCATTCTCACGCAATCTATCTCTTATCTCAACCTTCCAACTCTGCAGCTTTCTTGTTTTCCTCTGCATCAATTTCAATATTTCTCAGGAAAGTCTAACACTCTCTCCCTCTCTGCCTTTCTGTTGCCTACAGTCGGATATATATTTTCTTTCGTCAGCTCCCGTCAGCTCGGCCTCCAATTGCAGTTCAAGGGATACCAGCTCCCAGAGTTCGCCTCAGACGACTACACCAATTCTTTCCAGGTCCAGTGTGCTCTCAGTCTTTCCCAGCCACACTGTGTTATAGAAGTGGCTGTCTCAGCACTCTCATTTCAATCAATCTTTATTACCCCTGTGGGAAGTGTGTCCAGCAGTATTCATGGCTACAGAGCAATAATAGACTCATAATTCATACAAACAGATCATTTAAAACACACCACTGTGCACCTGACTTCTGAATAAATACCTTGTTCCTGGTCCTCGTCCATTCTCACGCAATCTATCTCTTATCTCAACCTTCCAACTCTGCAGCTTTCTTGTTTTCCTCTGCATCAATTTCAATATTTCTCAGGAAAGTCTAACACTCTCTCCCTCTCTGCCTTTCTGTTGCCTACAGTCGGATATATATTTTCTTTCGTCAGCTCCCGTCAGCTCGGCCTCCAATTGCAGTTCAAGGGATACCAGCTCCCAGAGTTCGCCTCAGACGCCCACTGGCTACGAGATGCCCGTCTTCCCCTCGCCGCTCGGTGATGGTAAGATCAGCAGAGCAGCAGTAGCAGAGGTTAAAGATAGTGGTGCTTTTTGAAAATGTCAGAGCAGCCGGCAGACCTTTTTGGCTTTAGTGTAGTCACGGCCAGAACTTCCTTTGGGTTCATCCTCCCACCCTCCAGGTTTATTTGAATATGTTTCTCACTTAACAATACAATAACATATTTTAGTATTTCTTGTTGTTGATTGGCCAAGAGCCTGTTTCTTTCCCTGGTACTGGATTTTTTGTTGAGGTTTTAATTGAAATAACCCATATTTTTTTTTACATTATTCTAACTGTTGTGGTTATGCAAAATGCCAATTTTTTTAAGGGTTGTTGATATTGACTTTTGCAGATTGTCTGATTTTGCCAATATTATTTACGCTTTTGATTTCCAATTCCGATATCAACCAGTGATAACCCTTTCCCCCAAAACTGCGGGGAATCTCTCAACAGTCTATGAGCAATTTCAGCAAATTTAGAAAACCTGGGCATGGTGTTATTGGATTTTCATTTTTGGAGGGAAAAGCTAACCTACTAACTTACAGATATCACATAATTAATGCTAATATCGTGCTGATTGTAACAGATGACTTTTTTAATATCAATGAACTGTGTGTATAATCAAGACGTTTTTATATTTGCGCAACAGTTTACAGTTTTTCTTTTTTATTCTCTTTTGAAAAGTGGACAGTTCCGTTTATAGGCCACTTTGTTCAAACAGGTGAAATACATGACCTATTTCCTGTTCCTGGGTGTTGTCTGCTGATTTGCTTGTTGGTTTTAGATGGATGTTAAAAGGGTATATTGTCACAGGTACTACCTATCTACATATGGCAAAGAATTATCTGAGAAAACCGCTAACGGGCATACACTTTGCAAACTTTTCCAATTGTGGCATCCATCTGCTGCTCATACTCTACGAGTGAATCACTGTTCAAAGCACACGATTCATTTTCAGTCACAATACGATCCAATTCTCAGGTCCAGTTGGACTCTATGTCTATACATGACGCATACAACTCCTGCAACCTGAACTGCAGCCTAAAAAAAAAAAAAAGAGGATGAAGAAGAAACTGGAAGTGGGAGCTGCGCAGATTGCTGTCTGTTGCTCTGAGAGAGACAATTAGAATAATGTTCAGCAAACAAAATTGAATTTCCCTAGTAATTTTTTTCATTGTGTATGGACAAGTAAACGTCTTGGCAAATGTGGGAGACATCTCAGTGTTGTTTACTTTTTTTCTCCTAAGTATTAATGTGGCAGGTTGAGGTAAAAATCAGAAGTAAATAGATTGGGAGGTGCTAATGACTTGTCACAAGGCCAGATGTCCAACTGTGCCAAAGATCGTCCCGATCCCCAACATTTTCGCGAAGAAAAATTGTGGCTAAAATGGCTCAATAACTCTCAGTGTATGCCCAGGTTTATCAGTTACGTAAATGTATCTCGCAGTTTAGTTTGAGGACGTTTTATTGTGACAAGCCATATGATTCCAACCAACACTGTTCCAAAGACACAATGTCCTCACAGGAACAAAAAGCTTTCAGGGATGATTAAAGATCAATACCAACCCCTCCCTTCACTTCTCTGGCCTGCTTCCCTCTTCCTCCTCCACCTTTGGTCGTAGATTTCTCCATCCAACTGCTTAGCCTCCAGGTTAAATGCAGCTGCCTTTTAATTCATGTGTGAAGTGCAGCTGTTGTTGATGCTACACCTACGAGTGTCCATCAGATTGACAGAATGGCTGAAGGCCACGTCGACTCTGTCCATTAGACTCTGCAGTCCAGCTTCTAGGATTTACAAATGAGAAATGCTCCAATGTGATGTTGAAGCGAAGGAGGATATTTTTCAATGTGCCGTTGGTCTCTCTGCAGTTGCTGCATCATCAGGGCAGTTTTTTTTTTCTCCCTGAGGGGAGTAAGTATTTACTGGTCCCATTAGGTCTAACAGGGAGGGAGATCTAACTGTCGCTGCTGCAATTAGCCGGAGATGGGCTTTATGCTTGTAGGCTGGGTCGGATAATTACTGCCTCTGAAGCGACTGTCATTTTCTGTTTCGGTTGATCTTGCACATGACGTATTAGTCTGCATGTCTTGAACGCGTGGATGTGTTTGTGTGTGAGTTCAGTTTTGTGTAACTCTCTTCCTTATCCCTGGTTCAGATTCTATACGGATCCCCTATGGTACCAAGCTTTCCCTGTACATGTCTAAGGACGCAGAAGGTACTGCAGGATTCTCCCGCCACTTGTCCACCGTCCATGATAACGTCCATAACGCTCCTCCACTCACATGCACATGCACCCAGTCTGTTTCAAGGCGGCATGTTGACTTAAACGTCGGTTGAATGTTAAGTGAACATTATGTCTTCCCCATCCCCCTCCTGTCTAAACTAATTAAAGCATTAGTGTGTGGGGAGAATGGAGAGTGCTGGGAGGGTGATAAGGTGCAAACTAAAAAAAAAAAAGTAAGGTACAGGAGATAGCAGCGATCAAGGCAGAGGCAGGTCTAAATAACAAGAGGAAGAGAAAAGGGGGATGCAGAAAAGGTATGCATGAGTATGAGAGCCCAGGGAGGGGCTTCGTACAAGCGGGAGGAGGGAGGAAAGGGAAAGAGGGAAGGAGAAGACACGTCTGCCGCAGCATGATTTACAGATTGCACTGTCGCCATGGAGACTTTTGTCAGCTCTCTCTTCAATCCAAAGTGGTTGTCCAAACAGCGGTGCCACAGTCTGAGGGTGAGGGTCGGTGACGGGGTAGGGTGGGGATAGGTGGTTCCTGCCTGACCGTGCATTCTGCGGAGGTTGGGTTCGTAGCCAGGGTAAAGTGGAAGAACGAAGAGATGAGTTTGGAAAGGGGGGGCTGACAAAATTCCCATCCTCTGCTTGTGCACCTGCTGTTATCCGCTCCTCGAGGAGGGTCTCGTCTGATGTAATCGCATCAGTAACATGAACAAGATGTTGTTACTGATGTGGCTGCTCGCCTCCAGCTACCGCCACCGGCTCAAACGCACACGCCAAAGACCCCCTGCAGCACAACTGTTGCTGATGAGGAGAAATCCCAACTCCAAACTCATTGGTGTGTCCTCCATTAGACGATGTTGGTGTGGCATGACACTTTCCCACATGTGGAATATAGTGATCTCTTGTCATATATTCCCAGTAACTGCATGCTGCCCTGCATTATTGGTTTTTATCCTGTATTTTTCATCAGCGCAGGTGCAGGAGACCACAGCTGTAACAACAGCTCAACTCTTCCTTTCGAACATCAGCTCTGACCCTTTTTTTTCTTTTTTGTTCTCTCTGACTTCCTACTTACCTCTTACCTGCTGACATTTAAAATGACATGATCCTCTTTGAGCTGCAGCCTCTTTTGATTCAGTCGCACACATGTAACTACCAGCCGGCCTCAGTGAAGTGAAGTATGTTACTGCAATGGCGACCCCACATGGTCGAGCTGGGCACTGCAAGGAGCACGATGCGACGCGCGTGTTCTTTATTAAATGTAAAAATATAATATAATTGTCTTCTTACAAAGGCAGACTTAATAATGCTATAGAGGTCTCTATTAGTGACGTAATAATATGTTTTCGGAGCCAGTACTACAAAATACGGCAGTGCTAAGTACGGACGTTACGTCCGTTTTTAAATATCATGAATCGTTTTAATGTTTTTTTGTATATTTTTTGTCTGATTACAACTTGTATAGAATTTTTATAATAAATTCAAGTTGTGTTTTATGAAATAAAAAACCGAATGAATCGGCTGCAACGAGATAATAAAACTTAGAGGCTAAAATTATTAACAAGCTAGTAAAACTTCAGAGCTCTACAAAATATGTTAAACACATGGCTATTAACACTCGTATCATTTGCTTCCTTGGCTTTATCTTCCAGTCTTTTGAACTTCTTCTTCGTAAAATCCTGTTAAACTTGTATTTCTTTCTTGTTTTCTTTTTAGCCTACAAGCTAAATGCTGCTGTAGCTACAGCTACTTTGTACTCACCACACTGGCTTTTCTGAGATGGAAATATCCAAAAAAATGACTTGAATTAGTTGTAGTTGTAGCCTGTTTGGAGTGGTCTCTGTTTTTCTGAGCCGTATTCCCAACCCCAGCTGTTGTAGCCCATCAGAAAGGTGAAAATATAAAAACAGCTGCAATTAGCATTTTGTAGCCCTCACTAATAGCTGATATCATTACTAAAAAAGAAGATACGGAGGTGGAGGTTTGGATTAGAGAGAAGAGGAATGAAGGTCAGCCGTAGCAAGACAGAGTACAAAGGTGGAGGAGTTTACCTCCACTGCAACTGTTAAGAGCAGTGGAGACTGTGGAAGAGAGGAGAAGAATAGAGGACAGTCAGGATGGAACAGCTGGAGGAAAGAGTCAGGGTCTGTGATAGAAGAGAGTCAGCTAAGGTGAAGGGAAAAGTTTGCCATGATGGACGGATGAGAGACACTGGGAATAGGTAGAAGACAGGAGACAGAGCTGGAGGTGGAGGAGTTTAAGATGCTGAGATTCTCTTTAGGAGAGACAAGGATGGACAGGATCAGGAATTTAGCGAGTGTGGGACAATACAGATAGGAAGGTTCGGAGAAAAAAACTAGTGAAGCCATATTAAGATGGTTTGGACATGTTCAGAGGAGGGACAGCGGTTATATTGATAGAAGAATGCTAGAGATGGAGCTACCAGTTAGGAGACAAAGAGGAGATTGATGGATGTTGTAAGGGAGGACATGGAGGTAGTTGGAGTTAGAGTTGAAGATACAGAGGACAGGATGAAATTGTTAACCTGTTGTGACAACGCCTGAAAAAAAGGGAATAGGGAGGCTAATAGCTGATATTATTTGGGTAGAGGTAAAGGATATACAGTACAGCGCATCAAATATCAGTCCAGGTAATTCAGTTTTTCTTAATAGGTGTTTTGCTAAGATATTTCAACATTTTCTTTGTTTTTACCCCATATGTTAGATCAGGCCTTCGCAATTAATTTGACTTGTGGGTCACGGGTGGTAGTAGAATTTGAGTCACAGGCCAGGTTAGCATCAGGAAGATTGAGCATTAGTGTGAAGTCAGAATAACGTCTAAAATGCTCAAATGCTTTAGCCTCTTCTAGGCTATCAGTTGGGGAAATGCCTGCTTTGCAGGGACAAGGCAGAACGTGAATAATAATATAACAGTATAATTTGGACAAGTTTTGATGGGCCGGATCAAAAAGCCAAACAGGCCACATCTGGCCCGCTGGCCTTAGTTTGCTCAGATATGGGTTAGATTAAATGACTCTAATGAATATAAACATTTTAAAGACATTCTCCTGTGTTTTTTTTTTTATTGTGATGTTTGTATTTCATTTCCTTCAGACTAATGCATTTGTCATTAACCATCACACCTGACTTTATTCTGTTTGTCTTTGTCCCCTGCGCTTATCACCGTCGTGTCTCTGTTCAAATATTTCTCACTTACTTCCCACAGCGTAATCACTTCCTCTAACTTGTTTGGTTCTTTCCTTATTCCCGGTTCCTACCTCCTAGGTGAAGCCGCTTGTAAACACATCTTCAGGATCCCTTTGTGTAACCTGGTGGGCCGCAGCATTGAGAGACCCCTCAAGTCCCCTCTGGTCAATAAGGTGCTGACGGCGCCAGCTCCTGTCACGGTGGCCCCCACTCCACTCATCTCTGGAACACATTCAATGTCGATGTCCCGCATGGAGATCAAGGAGATAGCCAGCCGTACACGCAAGGAGCTGCTGGGTAGAGTGGAAGATACATTACATTTATATTTTCTTAAAACCCCGGGTTTGTACGATCAAAGAACGGTTGAGGAGCTCTTCTCCGGGCCATGTTTCTGTCAGAGAATTCCTCCTATGTCAACAAGTTTTCCATTGAGGTCAGGTTACATTGAAGAGTTCCACATAATATTTAATGGAATAAATATAACTGATCAACATATAACAAAAATGTAAATGATAAAACCTCCTGGAATTGTTAAGGAAGAGGTTGACGGAGTTTTATGAATTGATGTCCAGCAATATTAACCGAACAATATTATTGGCCACTACATTAACACATTATGTAATATCTGTAGGAATTATATTTGTTTTTCCTCCGGGAATGACGATACAAAGATGCAATGCATGGGAATTACCAAATGCTACGCCTACAAAATGGTATCATAGCTCAATGGGTGTATGCTCGAGCCAATGCCACTAGATGGCAGCATTTTTCGCTAATTTCATTAATTTCATACAATTTTTTTGTACAGATAAATAAATAAGTACAGATATTGGTTTATATCAGAATCGGAAATTTATTGCTTAAATAATATCTTAAGATATCGTCAAAAAGGTAATGTCGGACATCACTAATTAAAATTTTTTGTTATTTATCTTATGGTTTCATTTGAACTTTCAACATCTTTATTATCCTTACAATTTGACCACAGAAATTAGTTGTGAGATATTGTAGAATTAGGCAGAGATATATATAGTATGTATATTTTCTTCATTTCGTCTTTGAAGGGAGTTTGGTAAGTGACATTAAACATCTTATGTTTCATGATTTAAACATGGTCTAAAGAAACAATCATATATTTTTTATTTATATGCCATTCAAATGATACCCGAACATTCAGAAGTGATAATCGGAGATGTTTGTTCTGGATCCATCTTTGCAAATAACTAAAATTTCCCAACATTGAGACATAGTGTCTCATCTTTCCTACTGTTTGCAATCTTGATGCCTATTCAATCTGCGTGAATATATTTCCCAAACTTTGACTCGTTCCTGTGTAATTCCTGTTAATGGTCCTTCTGTACATTTGTAGGCTTAACAGAGGAGCCAAGTGGGAAGTCGGATAGTGGAACAGTCAAACAGAGGAAGATGAGCAAAAAGAACACAGAGGAAGAGCCAAAACCTCGAGCATTGACGTCGACAAACAGTGACAGGTGAAAAAAAAACGCAAAGGACGATGGTGCCTTTATTAATCATGATCAAGCTGACAGAGTTAACCTGGAACTGTTCTGTGCGTAGGTTAGAGTCAGACTCTTTCGAGGCAGACTTAGACATCCAGCTGCACTGTTCCACCAGTCTGGAGGCCGAGCCAGAGAAGGCGTTGCTGCAAGCGGAGAACCTGGCTCTCGGCAGCCCCTTTGCCCTCGCTACGTCATTTGAGGAAGATGTCTTGGACCTAAAGTGAAGACAATCCCCCGTCATGCTCTTCTCTGCCTACCAGCCACTCCCCTTGTATTGTCAGTCACATTTTCTCCTTCTGAATGGGTTGTTTTTAGGTTTGATGTTTGTTGGAGGTCTTCTGTTGTTATCTCCGTATCCTGGGTCTCTCATTCATTGGGCAAATCGGTACAGTTGGAGGTCCGAAGCCGTTTCTGTGCGTGCGTGTGCGTGTTTGTTTTGTGAGCTGCTCTCCGCCGCTGCGCGTTGGTCGTTAGTGTTGCCCCTGCAGCAAGTAACCCAAAGAGCCGATCGGTGTCAGGTGAAACGCTGTGGTCAGTTCGAAGTTCTGCATCCGCTTCTGAGACAAGGTTATCAGTTCGATCCCCCAAACCATAGTACGAATGTAAAACTAGCGCGGCGAAGGGTCTTCGTGTTCACGCTGACCCTCGGGAGTTGACGGAGCTTCTTACAGTACGTGTTGTAAATTCTGTGATTATTTCCAAATTCCAAATGTTATGTATGATATGCATATGTGTGTACATCTGTTTATACATGGAAATGCCTACACAGTGTGTGCTCGTCAGGCCTGTGACGCATACTTATAGATATATATAAATCCATCCTATTCCCATATTTAGTAAAAGTCTATGATGTTTTTGGCTCTCTGCACATATTGGACCCTTATTCTCCTCCTTACTCACAGCACATCATCACAGCACACAGGAAGACAGGGCTGGAGGCAAAGTCTCCCACAAGTGCCAGTTCCCATCATCCTTCACTCGGTTAAACCTCAAGTATTTTGGTGTCTGACAGCAACAGCCATGATTGCAGCGGACACCCTCGGTCTGGTCACTGTCCCCAGGCACGCTCTGACCCCTGAATCTGCATGACCCTTCTTTGATACGTGTGTGTTGTGAGGCTGTCATATTAACAAGACCTTCTTGTGAAATCCTGCGTCTGGGATATTAAGTCTAAGACATCTGTGTAGAGACACAACATGGAAGTCAAATCGGTCTTTGAGAAAAGATGTTTTGTCTCATCATGTTGTGACAGGTCCGATTCCCATCTGCTCGGACCAAGACCTCTAAGTCCCCCGTGTTAAAAAGAAATTTACCAGAACAAGATAATATTTGGAGAAATTTCCATATCATGCTACAGAAACAAGAGGAAAATCAAGATCTAGAATTTAAAACCAGGGCTGTTATCCATTTTCCTCTGATAATGCAAACTCAATAACGTAATGCCTTGGTTTCCTCAAATGATGGGATTTTAAAATAATTTTGGGGATAACCAGCTGTATGTTAAAGTGAGAATCACTAGGTGGCAGCATTGTGGCATTGAGTTGTAATTTCATTAATCTATTTTAATCATGTCTGTGAGGATCCCCATTCATCATGGTCATGATATCCAAAAAGTTTACTTGTCATAATCTGGACTTCCTGTCGAAGTCCAAGATGTTTCCTTCATCAGTTGAGGAACTTGATGTAAGAGGAAACAATAGTAGTTGTACTTATCTAGGCCACTCCCATCCCTGCTTGACCAAGTGGAGAACATTTTAGATATTTTGATTGTATCGAGATGTATGTCGAGATTGTATCGAAAGCCAATATCAGTACTGGTTATCGTCAGACTGAGTCATCAGACAGCATCAGGATATCGTCAAAAATGTAACATCTATACTTAAAACCAAAGCAGCCTTGAGTTGTTATTTAGTACAATTATAATTGATAACAGTGATGAAACAATTTATTATCTGTAATTTTACAGATATTCCCACTATGATTTAAAAGTCACTCTGTCTGGACTAAACACTGATTCTTTTATTGCACTTTCTAAACCTTCTATTAACAAAAAATCAAACAGGGATATGACGTATAAACAAAGAACGTGGCTCATCGGTGATCATTTACGAGCAGTGATTGTGCTTTTCCCAGAACGTGAGCGCCCCTGCGTGGTGATTCACAACAAGTACAGCCCCTCGGTCGTGCATGAATTGTTTTCTCCCTTCTTTTACTCGTGTTTTCCCCCTGTTCTTCTGCCTGTGTCGGTGTGAACTGTTCAGACTCTATAACATAACATCTCAAAGAAAAACCTAAAGGGACAAAGTAAAGGGAAAATGGCGAAAGTTCGAGTCTTTTTTGCTCCGAGTGTGAGTGCGGTGACGGGGGAGCACCGGTTCTCCCACCACTTCCTGTTTTCCTTTTCTTGCGTATTCTTGTCACGTACTCCTTTTTCTACCTCCCTCCTTGGCATTTTCACTGTTTCCTCGTTTTTTGTTGTTTTCTTCTGTTGTATTTGAACTTATATTTACTGTTTAGACTGTTGCTGAACCTCTGTGATATCAAAACGAAGGAAAATAACAAAAAAAACAAAACAAAAACAAAACACCAAGTGTCTTAAAATATTGTATTGCCATCGTTTTTAATGCCAAGTACTACTTGTAAATGTTTGTGTATCAAATGTGGCCTCAAATGAAATTGAACTATATTATTATTATTATTATTAATATGATGATGATATTATTTGAGCAGTTATTTTAAACAAGTGCTGTAGACCACTGCTGTGAAAGTAGGTGATTCTGTTCATTGATATGTAATAAATATTTATGAAATTTATATATGTTCAGTTAGTTTTGTGATATTTCTGGAAAATAATGCTTTTTTTTAAACCAAATGTGGAAAACCTACTGTGTTAGGCTAATCAGTTAGCTTAGCCGTGGAATTGAGTTTTGATTTGTAAGTAACATCAACAGTGAGGTAGACAATGATACACGCTAGAAATTAGAGTATTTATACAAAATTAGGTGGTTAGCATGCTTAACTTTTCAACAAAAAGGTTGTAGGTTCGAGTCCTAGCATGGCTCAATAATTGTTCTGTAGGTAGTTGCATGTTTGTTTGAGATACTCAACTCAACCTACTCCAGTGGACAGAGTTGTGATAAGATTCAGTTGACACTTGAAATGTGTTTTTCAATGGATTACAATTTTATTCTCCTTTCAGCTTGTCCCTTTTTTCAGGGGTTACCACAGCTAATCGACATTTTCCATTTCCCCCTGTCCTACTCTAACTCCAACTACCTCCATGTCCTCCCTCACTGCATCCATCAATCTCCTCGTTGTCTCCTACCTGGTAGCTCCATCTCTAGGATCATTCTTCTACCAATGTATCCACTGTCCCTCCTCTGAACATGTCCAAACCATCTCAATCTGGCTTTTCTCCAAACCTTTCTGTCTGTGTTGTCCCTCTAATCACCTCATTCCTGATCTTGTCCATCCTTGTCTCTCCTAAGTTTAATCTCAGCATCTTTAACTCCTCCACCTCCAGCTCTGCCTCCTGTCTATTGCTTATTCCAAGTGTCTCCAAACCGTCCTGTAAACCTTTCCCTTCACCTTCTATCACAGATCACTTCTGCCACTTTTCTCGAGTTCTTCTCCTGCCAACGTCTCTTCTGATCTTAAGTATCTAAACTCCTGACATGGAGTTTTGGATAACAAACTGACTAGTCCTAAATAACCACTGTCCTATGATTGGAATCAAGCAGAACAGATACAGTAGATGTTGTTAATGATGGAGCTCATTGTACGGAAGAATGATATTGTTGTTGGGACAACGTGATCTTGCAGTAATGCAGTTCCCTATGAAGACTTGTCGTAAGTTTGCGAATAATTGTGATTATAAAGGGTTACATTTCTACAACACTTCAACATGTATTCCATATAAATCAGTTTATGTAAGACATGGTTTATGCAGTGATCAAAAACGGACAACTTGCTGTGACGGCATTTCACCACAAGGTGGAGACAAAATTAGAAAAATATCAAATTGCTGTCAATTGTCGCATAGTTTATTCAACGTTAAAACATTAAACCAGGTGCTGATCAACATAAAGAGAAAAATAACACGAAACAGGCCACATTAGGACATACAATTTTCCCCATAGTGTATCGCATTTTTTATAAACATACTTTTCATACGTGTGCTGTGTTTGAGCGTGCATATCACCAGGAGTTATTCGACTGAGAGAAGTTAATAAAGGAGGATTCCTCCTTTGTCTCCTTACAGCCTAGAGGTAGAGACAGGTTAAGACGAACACAAGACACAGACACGCCCCTGTTCCTGATATCTTATTAGCTTTACGTTTCACCATTATGTATTGTTAGAGTCCATTCCTTTAAGACAAACTGTAAATGTAATTTTCCTATTTGTTTTAATCCTTTCCTAATGTTTCATTGAGGACACCACAGCACAACTCTGTTATTCCACGTTTACTCATCACTAGTGGGAAAAACACTGAATATGACCTGACTGGAAAGGCCATCATCCTGAAATACTGTTTGTGAAGCCAAAAAATATTTCACATCTACAGTTAAATCAGGTTGAAGCACTCACCGCCTGATTCACATGGAACTGGTGAGAATCCAACCCCCTCGGACAGTGACGCAGCACTGTCCGAACGTCTTACATAATGGCTAGAATTCCAGAGCCTTTTACAGACAACTGGATCATCTCACACATAAACACTCGCAAAGTGAGGCCCTAACTCCCTCTCCCGTCCCCTGGACCTCAGCCCTGACAATAGAACACACTGTCTCTGCACAGTACTGGGCAAAATCAACAGTTTCAATTAAAAAACAGATTCAATTAACATTATAAAAATGCCAAACAAATATATATGAACTATATTATAACTAAAGACACATACCAACATAATAAATTATTTAATACTTGTTGCTTTTTCACAGCTGAAACTTGAATACCCACACAAAAAAATTAATCCCGTGATCTTCTTTCGACATATTTGTTATTCAGCAGGTTGTCAGACTTGCAAATTGTGTAAAGGGTACTCCCGAAGGATCCGTCTATCTATCAATATCAATCTATGTATCTATCTATCTATCAAATGTCTAGTTTTGTGCAGCACACAATATCAGTAGTCATTCCATTGCAGTTGTGTTAAATGTAGACAAACAGCACATAAAGTAAATGCACCGTATGGTGTTGGAACGCCACAAGAACGTTAACACAAAAAGAAGTGAGGATTCGGCACAATGAACTCAACTGTCTGGAAGGCACTGACAGGCGTCAGCTGCTCTGTCTGAGATGACAACTGTATTTCCACTTTAACAAAACCTGGAATTAAAACAAATAGCAACAACCTTCATTGATGTTCTTCCACGATGATATTCTGTCTCCATTTGGAAAAAAAAATTAGAAACAGGAATCAGCCATGACCACCCGCTTAGTCAGGAGTTCTCGGAATCCACGGTCGCCGACGTAGGTCAGGCGTAGCTTGACACCGCCATGAGTATTTGCACCGCCATTGAGAAACACGGGATCTGGGCAAGGGTGTAAGACACTGAGCGTGTCGGAGCTTTGAGGGCAAACAAGTACGCTACGCTGTGAAGCACTCGGCACAGGAAGAAGATGAGGAAGTGTAGGCGAGCGACAGTCAGCGAAGGTCCGATCAGAGAATAGATGGCCCCCAGGAAGAGGAAGGGGAAGATGTTTTCCATATCGTTGATGTGAGCTCTGTTGCATGAACAAGAGAACAGTAGTGATTAGGGATGTCCAATAATATCAGCTGACCAATATTATTACCGGCCAGAAATTATATATATGTATATATATATACATACAAAGTGATATAGTGATTTGTGCTCTAAAAATATTTTGTGGATAAATGACTCTATATTAATGCTAAGGTCACTAGATGGCAGCATAGCAGCTCATTTAATCTCATAACCCATTATCTTAGTGAACATATGGAACTACCTTTCTTGACCAGTAGGCCACCATTGTCAGGCTACTTTGGTAGGGGTTGATTTCAGAAACAATCATACATCGTCAGTGTTGATTTATAAATTTTTTAGTAGCATAATTAGCCATAGCTTCCTGTCAGATATACAGTAATTACAGCCTGTGATTCAAGACCAGGTGCACATCGTTGACCACCTCATGTTTTGTAAACAACTTGTTTAAACTTTTCTGATACTTTTTTTGGCTGCTAGCTAAAAACAGGTTTCTTTATCAACCATACACACTACAACCAGTACAAACACCTGGGTGAAGGTAAAAGGTCCAGTCGAGTCACCTTATGTATGGCCAATACCAATTTAGTACTATTTTATGCTGTTGTTTTAAGTTTAGTGGTCTTTGCCAACCAGGAGTTGAAGAAGACATTAGGTGAGTTTTATTAGCTTTAATCTTATTCGTAATATTGTAAAAGAGCGTAGAATAAGGGGAACTGTTGTTGTTTTTGAATTCACCATTACAGCATCATTAACCAGTAAAGAGCAGACATTAGCTCTTTTCCCCTATGCGATCGCAGACAGATCACGTCTACTTATAACATGTTGACTGCTATGCAATAATCACATTTTAACACAACTGTGTTACGTCAACACTTCCTGCCAAATATTACAGTACATATGAGGAGATTTGTCCAGATCTTTACTACAGCTCAGTCAGTTTCCCATCACAAGTTTGCGTAACCCGGACTGAAATACCAGATAAACAAAAGGAAGTTTCCAGAAAGGACTCCGTTAATGGAAAACATCTGCTATTCCTCACTAATGTCGCAGATCACTGGAAGTTTACACTAAGCCAAAGACAAACAGGGTGAAAAAAGAGAGAAGGAAACAAATGGACGGACAGGAATTCCTTTTGAAATACTTTAGTTACACAGACGTTAACAGACAATAAAAGTAAAAGGTTTGTAGTGTTTATATGTAGTGTTTGACAGTCAGTGGTGAATTCCAGCCAGATCTACAGCAGTTTCAACCTCTTTTTCCAAAATATTTGCAACATGTTATTAAAATTCAATCATTTGTCTCTGCTTTCTTTTTTAACAAACTACCAAATGTAGATAAAATTATTTAAGTAGTTAGTTTAGTATTGTTCTTTATTCTCAAGAATTTCAGTTGTTTAGGAAAAGAGATCAAAATTACAAGACATATTTTACAGGCAGACGAGAATAAGGCTGTAATGTGACGCTGCAAAAAATTCTAAACGGCAGACAGATCTAAATTTTTCTCTCCAAACTTTTTCTTTCAACACTAAAACTCTATTATCCTGGATTTTTTAAATTCTGTTATCGTTGATTTTTATTTCTTCTATTTATATAAAATCCCTTGCATATTTTTCTCATATATTTATATATTTTTCTTATTTTTCAGCATCTTAATTTAACTACTGACTACTTCAATCCAAACCTAAATGCAAAACATTTCACATTAAACTCATGATTAATTCTTAATATAATTCTTGAGAAATAGTTTTTTCTTACTTACATTTTATTTTATATACATTTTATTCTTCATAAACATACTGCTTAAATTATGGCAACATTTCCTGTAATATTTCAATTTCTTATTTTTATATATAATATATATGCAATTAGAAATATTTATATATATTATAAGTTATATTCAATAAATATAACCAAATTAACAACATAATTCTCATTGTCCAGTTATCAGAGAGAATGTTTCCTTTCCTCACCTGCGGCATCTCTCCACAAACGGATCCTCTCTGAGAAACTGCAAACCTCCGTGTCTCAATGCATCTTCGGGATTGGCGAAAGCCTTGTTAAATATAGAAATAAAAAAGATAATTCATAAGGTAATTCAAAATGTAAACACTAAGAATTTTGGTTCTACTTTACGTGGCAAAAAAAAAAACTCCCAATAACTTTCACTCACTTTTTTCCGCAGCCTGACTTGACCCGTTATAATCGCTATAATATACATTTTAACGACCAGAAGAACGGCGTAGAAAACAAAACAGGAGAAAACCTCGTTTCTAATGAGAGCCATGGTCGCTACCGGGACAGAGACAGAGACAGACAGTAGACAGTGGTCAGTGGAGGAGACCGTTGGACACTAAGAGCTGGCGAAATCCGCTGAAAGTGAGAGTGAGCCCCGAGGGAAGGCTTTTTATTTCTCTCAGTGACGTCAGCACCACCCGTTGATGAAGGAGGCTTCTTGGAGGCAACGTGTTTTACATTTTTTTCCCCTGTCAATACCGAGCCTAGGTTAGAAGACACTTTAAAAAGTCCTTTAACAAAACTGCGCTTGAAGCTTCAGTTCAGAGCTAAGGTAAGTTAGGGATTCATAGGGGGTACAACCAAATTGAAGGCTTGTAATTTCAGATTTTTGTCCTAAATCCAGTGTTTATCACTTCCTAGTAGCTGTAGTTGTGATATATGTGGTTTAAACGAACTAAAAGACACAAGAAACACAAAAAGGTGCGAAGTAGCACAGAGCCCCGAGCTGCTCCGTCCTTACCCGCCGCCATTTTGGACCCAATATGAATTGACGTTATTAAATATGTCCGGTTTTTCTGTGTATTACTGATATTAATACCAAGAGGTATTTGTTCACTTCTAGTATTTTGCCCAGAAATGAAAAGTAACGACTTACATTCAAGTTACTGTATTGAGTAATTCTTGTGAGTACTTTGTCATTTTACGTGGTTTCAGGAATAGCAAATGTTGACCCAAGTACTTTACTATGCTATCTTTGAAATGAACTAATTTCTGAGTCGATAGATAGACAGATAGATACCTAATGAGTCTTTTAATGCTCCAACAGCAGTACAGCGCCAAACAAAAGATAAATACAATGAAACACCAATAGAAAAAAAGAATACAATGAACACAAAAAACATGGAATACTTTAAAGCACTGTTTGTGGCAGTACAATACCACAGATATTGATATTTTCTTGATGGTAACCAAAATGACAATGGAAAAATCAAACTCTTATATGCTATTTTTGCCGTTATCAAGTTAGTTGCCCAAACAAATGTGCCTTTAGTGGTACTAGGCAATAAAATGAACAAGATATTGAAGAAAGCAGCAGGGTGGTCTAAATATTTTTATGACTGTATAATAGACCAGCTCCGAGTTGTCCAGACTATGAGATTTGATTGAGAATGATAGCCAATCAAAATTACCATTGGATAAGCAAACAGGGTGTGTGTTATGGTATGTTAAAAGTGCAGTACTCATGTTGAATGGTGGTTTCGCCACCCGGGGTTTTGGAGGTTAGAGTCATTTAGCAGCGATTTACATCTTTTGCCTTTAGGCTGAGAACTTCTCTCCGATCCTTTCTTTCTCTCAATAACATCGGTAGATGCTGACAGAATTTAATCATAATCTGTCAAAGTAAAACTGACAGATAATTATCTCCCAAAGTTCACCTTGCAATCTCTGTTTGAAGTTGTGTTTATATCACATGTCAAAACCCAAGGCCCAGGGACCACATCTGGTGCGGCTAAACATATTTTGTGGCCCACCAGAGCTCATCTTAGAATATTGTTGTGTTATAAAGAATTAATCCACTTGTTTACTTGCTCAATTACATGCGGTTGTCAAATCCCTTCCCTATGCATGGCATGGTTATTTTAAAATCCTAATCATCTTATTCCCATCTTACATTTTTTTCATTAATTATGTTTTTTTTATTTTGAAGTGAAAGTCAGCAGGATTTTGTTAACTGGTAATCCTATTTTGTTGAAGTTAATTCAGAACCGTTGATGTAAATCAAATTTTTCATTAATTTTTTTTAATTGACAGTATTTTTTATTTTTCATTCCATGTGCTGACAAACTAGCAGCCACAACAGTATTTAAATATTACTTGGTATTCTTAGATTTTTTTTAACATTACTTTTTCCAAATACTCCCCCACGTGTGCCCCACCTTTCCACCTTTTTTTTTAGTTTGGCAGAACCGGATCATTGTAACAAACATGTCTTTGTCATCTATCATATTATTTTGCCAGTGTGATGACATCAGTCATTAGCCGTGCCCCTCTGAGTCAGAGGAAGATTAACTGACTCCTGTAAATATGTTTTCTTTTGACCTGGACTGGTCACACTGGGAGAACTATTCCATGCGGAACACTGCTGGCAAAACACAGGACATTCCGTTTGTTGCAAAACACTGGACATTTTCAGCTCCATTCAGAGCCCAATCCATTCAGCAGCTCTGACTGGATAGGGTTACTCACATCATAGGCTGCTATGAGTGTTACCATTAATAATACTTTTGTTATGGACATTTGAATAGGGATGTAGGGATGTTATTAGCCCAATTATGTGATATTGCTTAGATTGATAATGGTTTTTCCACCAATGATTCAACCCAATCTCTGAGTTTTGAAAAATGTACTGGAATCTCACATATGGTTGTCAGATGTGTACCTCCGTTTTGAGGGTAAAAAGCAGCATATATCAGTATCGGTTGATATTGGTGTTGGGAAATTAAGTATTGGCAAAATATTGTGGGCAAAAGTTAATATGGAACATTGCTACTAAAAACCAAATAATGCTTTTCAGAAACATTCTATCAGATAATGAGATGGAAATTCCATACATTTTATGAATTTCTAATATTATATATGACAAAGTAAACATTTATAAACATATATTTATGTTTTAAAAGTATCATTTTCCTTCAGTTTCTTCAAATTATATATAGGGGTATCCAATAGTAACTTTTTTTTCTATAGCAAATGTTTCCATTCTCCAAACAATTAATTTACGATTCTGACTGGTTATATTTATTTATTTTTATGAATGAGTCACTCTCACCAGCAATTTGAATTTAATCCTCAAACCTGTATCTTAAAAGAGTGATTATTTAAGCTGCAATGCTGCCACCTAGTGACTCTCAAGATTAATTTGAGAATAAGAATGAATTGCCTAATCAAGTTTTCATTACTGGAGGGAAAAACCTGATAACGTTTCCGGCAGATTGCACAATTATGCTAACACGGAACCCATATTATTAAATATCCCTTATTATATTCTTATACACAAGTTTAGTAGCTCTAATTTGAAGTGCTTTAGAAATATAGATATACTGTAGTAAGGACATAAATATGTTTTGTCTGAATAAATTGATATTAATTTACCAGAAGGGACTGTTCTGAATTAGACTTTTTATAGTTATCTGTTTCAGTGTCTGCTGTAACTGTATATTTATGCAGTGAAAGGATAAGAACATTCCACAATGGAATGCCTGACTCAAAAGATGTCAGAACTCAAAGCTTTTCTCGACATCTTACAGACACAGATTTCTTTTTATGCTGTCGGTTTATAGTAGAAACGTAGAAAGTGCTGAGTCACTTTGAATCATCATTGAAAAATTCCAACGCCCACAGTTTACCAACTTTCTCATATTTATTTTTCTAAGTCCATGATGTAACATTTTAACTCTGGTTCACTAGATTTGCAGTCAGGCGTTAGGCGTCTGTCCCTTGTGTTTGCCACTCTAAGGTGAGAGAACTGCCGCTGTCGTCACAGCAGTCCTCGGCGTCAGAGAAAGACGACATGTAGTGGAGGCCGGTCACTCTGTGGTAGCCTCCCTGTAGCATCTGTGGACAGGAAGTGACCTCCTTGGACCTGAAACATTTCCTGCTTACGCTGACTGTCCACAGGTCGACCAGCCGGGAACACAGAACGCAGCCCATGGCTAGTTTAACCGCGTTAAACTAACAGTAACTTAATTGCCCGACTAGTTAGGTGAATAGTAAAAAAAGAACATTTTTGTTATTTTTTTGGCATTCAAAGCATCTGGATTTAAAAAATACTACTTCTACTACTACTACTACTACTACTTATGTTCACTTTAAATTGTTACATTTATATTTTTACTATAATTAATATTATATTCTATATACCTATATTATATAACCATGACTATATTAATAACTACACTGCCATAACATGACTTGGCAATATTTTACATTGCAGATAATCCCATTACTGATTAAAATCCTATCAGTAAAGCAGATTTACAGTTACACATAAAATGCTTACAATATAAAGTGGCAGAGAAAGTTTTTACAGTACTTGTTAGCTCATACCTCATTCGGGTATTGTTATCTTTTTGTCTACAGTATCGTCAGGCAGGGATGAAAAAAAGGGGTGCAGCACAAGGATTGCTAAAAGAAAAATTGTATCTATGGACAGAAGTAAACAAAACAGCGAAACAGTCGTCACATCCAGGCCTGCCTTTGCTGCCTGAAGAGAAAAGCATGAGTTAAAGAGTCACATCAACAAGCCAGAGGTGTTCTTGTCCTCCGTCTCACTTAGCTGTCACAGACCGCATGTAAATATTTACATTCGGTGCTGTTTCACAAACAAAACAAAACAAAAGTCATTCCAACGTTGAGACCTAAAATTTTCCAGGGAGCTGCTGCTTTTTCGGCAGATCGTCTTTCACTCCGGGAAAAAAAATGTCCAAGAACTCACTCCCCTCACGTCGGGCAGATTTATTTTTTTGCAGCGTCTAGCTCCAATACCAGCAGGTTTTCATTGGCCTGGTTCCAACATGGAACGGTTCTCATCCATTCTTAAAGCATGATGAAAATCTGGGTGGAAACAGAGGCAAACAAAGTCAGGAACAGGAGGAAAGGTTGGGTATGCAAGTTTTTGTAAATAATCAAGATGATTGGGGAACGTTCCAACCAGTAATTGAGTTTTAAGGGTTAGATTTGAAGATTAATTTAAGAGTGATCGTTGTTTATCCGGGAACTCTTCTTATCAGGCCAAAAAAAACACTACTAATATTGTAATGGTGTGTCCAGCTCTTTAATTTTGACATCAGTGTTTTTTAGTGGCATCTACTGGATGGTAAGAATCATTCCTACTTTCTATGTTTACTGATACAGTATCGTCATCATCCGACACTAGAGTCAGTCTTGTTGTTCACTTAGCTGTTCAGTGATTATATCCTATACAAATTAGTCCATGCTCTCGAATTACAGTATAGTACAGTATTACTCTGTGAGGCTCCTGATTACAGTAACTGTAGTGCTGGGATGAAATACCAGGGAGTGGAAATTTCTTAAATGAAATGCGAATAATGTGAGAGTTATGTTCTGTGCAAGGTAGGTGCATCAATGTTTATTGCAGGGTAGGCTGTAAGAGGAACCCTATTATTGTTTCCTATTGCTCTGAAATTGCTCTGAAAAACTACCCGTTGTCCAGTTTACAGCAAAAATATAATTCCAAAAATCCTTATGATTCCTTATGGTGAGGCATTTGTAGAACCAACATGTAGAACCAACTTCTTGAGAGCGTAGTAAAATGTTGGTGTGCGAGCAGTAGCACGGTTGGTAGACCAATCAAGTAGCTCCGGCAACATGGCTGCCTGCATGGTTTTACTAACATTCCCAATTTATTTGTCAAAAGTATTCTACAGTGCACTAAATGGATTCTAAACTTTATACCTTTGCTTGAATGAGTTCAAACTAAGAATTATGACTAGGGATGTCTTTTGCCGATATCCAATTTTGCCAATATCGTCAAAAAAAAATTCTAATATCACTATCAACTGATACCGATATATATTAGTTGGTGGCCTAGTGGTTAAGGAAACGGACTTGGGTCCACAAGTTCGAATCCCCCAAACGCCAAATTACCACCAAGGTGCCCTGGGCGTGGTATCGTCCCCATACACTACTCACCGGGTGCTGGCTCAGCTAGCTGCTCGCTACGGGTAGGGATAAAACGCAGAAGAAAAAGTCCCTAAAAAAACTTGGGATGAACATCGTCATCCTCTCCTTTCCTATATATGCTTCCATTTGCCCCCAAAACTGATGATATCGCATAATTTTGCAAAAATTGGGATAATTATTTCACACGTACCTAGTTATGACTAGGTAACTGTGTCTCTTCAGTAAGTATCAAGAAACATTCCTAATAAAAACTTTACTGTCATTAATGTCAACGTGGAAATTCTTGGTTGATTTAGTTATCATATTTTTTTTTAATTTGGCCTTTCTCATAACTTGGAAAACGTGTGTTGGGGAGCTTGTATCTTAAGGTTCTCCTGTAGGTGGGAGTGGCACAACCTCATAACCCTGAAATGAAACCAACAACCCACTCATTTTGTCAGCCAAAGCTACAGCTGTATGTAGACATTGCCTGTTTTAATTTCCTGCAAGACTGCCCCAAGTGGTTATAGAGTCGGACTTGCGATTGATTGTTAGTTGAAATCCCATGGCCAGCAAAAATAAAAACAAGAGCTTCTCATTCTTAATATTCGGTATGACGTACTCATCTAGTCTAAAAGAGTGAGTCCTGTTTTGGAATATTGACACACCTTTTTCTTGTATAAAAAAAGTGATGACTCATTTGATATAGAAAAGGCACCGACACAGACTGTAGGAACAATGACATTGAGGATGGAGAGGCTGCTGCTACCTGCCACTCCCATCCCATTCAACTGCCCCAGCTGTGGGAACACTGTGGTGCAGATGGCTGTCCTGGATTCTGACTGCATTGTCCCTGCTGATTTATCAGTCACCGGCGTGTGTTAGTGTGTATGAGTGCGAGACGATGGCTGCAGGACATTAGAGTGTTCATGAACAGAACTGTGCTGTCTAGACTGTGGGTGTCTGTGGAAGTCTGTGCCCATGTGATGCTCTAAACATGCCAGTGTTGTTCTGCTGCAGATACATCTGAAAGTCAACCCTCTGACACAACTGTTCTATTTCGGTTCAGGCTCTTACCTGATCTGTGCTGCGTTCCTGCAGTTTCCTCCCTGTGAAGATGTTCAGATCCTCACTGTGTTGTCCTGTGTGTCTGCCTGGATGCAGCTCAGCGTACGTATGTATGGGAGTCGATATGACATCACAGACACTCGTTCAACTTGTCCCCCGCCCTGTTTTTTTTTTTTATATATATTTTTTTATTTATTGAATATCTGAATTTAACTCTTAAATTGTTCAGCGTAGATTGGAAACACAACTCCTTGATAGAAGAAAATTAACATTTGACCTTGATACTGCTGCATATGAATCACTACAACAGACATTTATGAAGAGATAATAACAAATATTTCAAGTCAAAACAAATTCATGAATATTTTTAAAAATGTGTTAACAAAAAGGAAAATTACCAAAACCATAACATGGTCCCAAATCATGTAATTTATTGGTAAATATCCTAGAAACATATCTTTAAAAAAATGTTTTCTAATATCAAAAACTTGTAGGAAAATTCTGAAATTATCACATGCGTAATTTTATTCTCAGATTAGAATTTGTATGTAAAAAATAAGTTTTGTGTAAAAATTAATTTACTAAAGATTTATACCTGGGCCTTTTAGTATTTACAGCTCATAATACTGCGCAGGCTTAAGATGGAAACCACTGCTGAATGTGTGACGCCAATTTTTTTTTTTGTCATAGTAATATACAGGGAAACTTTACAGATGTTCAGTAGTTAAATAATTTAAAATGTATGTTATATCACAAGTGTGGCTTTTGCAGTGGTGTTTGAGTGGTCGACAGTAATCATCCACTCATCTTGTACAATCGTTTCTGGATGGCAAGTCACTGACAATAAGTCAGTGCGGAGTATAAGTCGCCCAAGTGCGCTCTTTCAGAAAATAACATAACATGTAATTTTGAACATGTGTCCGATAATATCGATTGCCCCGAAATTGTCAACCTGAATTTGGATAATTATGTGATATGGGCCATATGGGATATGGCAAATTTATCGTAATCACACATAGGATCCTAAGGCGTTTATTTCAGTTTTGGGTGCAAACAGCAGCATATTTATCTACATCGGTCAATATTGGTATCGGAAAATTAAATGACGATATCAGCAAACTAGGATATCGGCAGAAGTTAACATCAGACATTTCTAGCAGAGTGCCCTCTAGTGGCTGTCAGTGTGAAATAAACAATACATTAAATTATGTATTTTACTATAGAATATATATTGCACCTGACTATGTGTCGTAAACCTAGACAAAGGATAAAAAAAATTGTCTGTACTAAGCAAAATCATACAAACACCTTTCTTAAACACCCATAAACATAGTGCTAGTGAAAGAAGAGCAGAGCTTTAAAGAAATGAACACATCAAGGACAAAGAACAAGCTGATTTATTCATTTTCACCAGTCCTGAACAATTATGCCATTAACACAAACATCAAGACGTGACACTGACGTTGACGTCAATCACCTAAATCCCACATTTCCACAGGTCGACCGTGGTCAGAGCAGAACGCGACTCAAGTTATACTGAAAACAGAAGCCGGTGAATGCAGGCTGATGTGGCTGATGTGACACTATCTCACAGCAAACAAACTGTGTTTTTCTTTAGGTGAAATTTTTATTCCACATTCCACAAAATTCCCCAAACTGTAGTTTCACAAGCCGTAATGCAGTAGTTCTGATGATAGAGCGACTGACAGACTGCACAACTATTTGTCTTCTAGTACTGCACATATTCTCCTGAATACTTCATTGTTTACATCATGGCACACAGATACCAGCAGCGGTCTCCAGCAAAGACTGGACATTATAATTATAAAATAAATTAACGGGGAATGAAATGTAAATTGAAAATGTGGAAGGTCGCACATGCGACTAAAATATTCCCTTTTGCTTTCTAGATTATTATTTTATATAATAATAACGTAGGAAGAAAAAAAAACAACTTTTCAGTATCATACCATGCAATGAGACACTTAATTTGAAAAAACCTGATTCATGCCCCATACATCTGTCTAAAATCTGGGCTAAAAGATAGTATAAAACCACTTGAAATAATATTTTATAACACTGTCCATGGCAGTCTGACACAATTTAATGTAGATAAATGTCCTTATCTGAGGTGCTCGGGTTCAGAGAGATATAGCAGAATTTGATTATAATTTCAATTGTTCTGTTTGTTGCTAATATGAAGGGAAAACGCTTGGAGTCTAAGGTTTAGGGTCGGGAATGTGGGAAGCCTGGTTCACATGCTGAACTGATGATTGACTTTTCATTAACTGCCGAGCTTCACTTTCTGTTGTCGTAGATCATTTAGAAATCAGTACATAATAGATAGTGCATGTATTTACTCGATCTAAGCTTCAGGTATTTTACCTATGAACTCAAAGCCAAACATGGTAGATTCATTTTCCAAGGGAAACGCTGAAAGGGTGACAATATCGTTTTGTTTTGATATCAGAGAACTCTATGTTGGTTAGAAATTACAGGACAGGAGCGTGACTGTGCTGCAGCACCATTGGGTACTCGGAGGGTGTTTATTTCAAGTTTGGATGACGGTCGTACGTCATTGGGTTTAATTCTCCTTCACATTTCGGGTCTTAACTTGCAGCACTTTGCAGGAGAGAGTGAATCCCAGGTTAAATCTGACATGGCAGCTGTGGACGTGTTAATTGCTTGAGATCAGTTTTGGTCAGTCTTTCTTCCTTCACTTGTGGCACAGACGCTGCACTGTAACTGACGCTGCATGGATGCAAACTAGGAGTCATTAAAAAATTGACAATAATTTAAAAATCGTGATTTGGTGTCGTGGATTTTTTTATATAAAAAAGGATAAAATAGTTTTACATATTAAAGGAGAGGATTAGTGCAATTTCATATTTTATTAACCTATGAATTGTTACATGGTAAATACATTTGGTTTCCTGTAGTTTATTCACTTAATCTCTGCAGGATCTGAACTGCAGTAGAGGCAACAGCCGCTTCTGTAACTTTCTATCTCTTGGTATTCTGCTGACCCAGTGTAGTTTGTATCATTTTAACAGAAAATGTCTGTTCTGATACTAAATATAGAAAATGTAACATAAACCATATATAAATTAAACATTATTAATTATAGCAGTGGTTCCCAAAATAGAGTTTTGACGCCACAGCTGAAAATGCACTGACGTAGGGGTAAAGGGTTCATTTCTTGGTCAGATTATTCTGTCGAGTCGAGTGATTTCTAACTTAAAATATTTTTTCTTCTTTCTCGGTGGATGTCACATTTTATGCCGTCCTCCTTATGTTTGACCTCGAACAGCATAGTTTGTAAATCTACATTAATTAATTCTATTTTTATTTGATATTGCACATTGTCTTTGTTGTTTTCTCACAGCCTCGTACTCTAGATTTTTCATGTTTCTGTTTATTTACTTTTGCAGTGATTAAATTACATGTACATTTACAAACCACACGCTTTTTGCATCCTAACTGCAGCGTCAGAATGAGAGTGAGTGTCCATGGTCTGTCAAGGTGTGGTTTTTCTTCTGTCTGTGGTTAAAACTTGCTGCATGCAATGCTTTTATAATAATTTAAAAAAACACAAAGTAAAAAAAAATAAAGTCATCATTTCCTGTGATTTTTCAATAGCAAAATCATGACTGACTTAATATCTACACTTCCTCTAAGCACAAAACCATTTTTTTTTATCTATTGACTTTTTGTTTGTTTCTGTGGAAAAAGAAATGTCAAAACAGAGCATCCTGCTGCAGCCGCATTCTGTGAAGCATGCTATTGCACCGCACCAGTGGCTGCCAACCTCACGGCTCTGTGCAACACAGATCCGTCACTAAACAGCAGCTACTCGCACACCTGACACTGCAGCGTCGGAACACCGTGCCACTGAGGATCCGAGAAATAAAACTATGTCAAATTGTCATGTGCCACTTCAGTCTTCTGCAGGGACTGAGCTCGATGCTCTGCTGCAATTTCAAAGTGCCCAGAACGAGGGCTTCTTCATCATGGTGCAAATTCCTCAGCTTCTTGTGAGGGCAGGAGTGGAAATTGGAATCAGAAGACCTGGGGATTACAAACATTTGGATAGGAAATAAGTTATGAAACAAAAAAAAATAAGCGCTCAAGTTTCCTTAATTGACACTAAAATGACTGAGGTTCTTAGCTGGAAGTGCCTTTTTCTTTTGTTCTTGACTGAACTGGGCTCATGTGCTGTGCTTAGCCAGAAGGAATTCCTGAGTTCATGTTGTTGACGTTTTTAAAGTGGGTGGAACTGATGCAATTTCCAAGATGTACTACCAGCTCCATGAGAAGGCCTTTCAGTAAATATGACGTCGACTGTGACAAATGTACAAGTCAGGGAAAAAGTTAAGGAAAAATTCCAACCTCTGTTTCTCATTCAAAGTGCTCTGGTCTCAGCCTCAATTTTTCTCTCTCCGTGGAGGCTATCACTATCGGGTGGAGCCACCGTCTGTCTTACTGCGATCTCAGGGCCACCGCCGTAAATACCCAGTAGGTACTGCCAGGTCTCCTCTGAGATCTGACCATAGTCTGCACCTGAGGACACAAAAGCTTTGTGAACAGCCTATCTGGATTGTTCTATTCATCGCTCAGATAATAAGAGTTTCACTAAGCAACTGGAAATTTAAGTTTTTTTTGGTAATGTCCAGTTGCCTAATTAAACCCTTTTACCTTGACAATGATCTGACTGTCCAATCTTCATGGACATGTTTCCAGGCTTCACTGAAACCTGTTTGAGTACTAACCCTGTTTGAGTTGTATGTGTCCTCCCTTCATGACACCGATTTTACTGTTGTCGATCGGACCAGGCGGTTCTGTGAAGACATTTTAAACTATTGTTATGTACCGCAGAAACCCTTTATGCCATCAGTGTGTTTGCTTAAAGTCAGAGGTGTTTACCATTGTCTTTGCCTTTCACAAAACTCTCCCACTCCCTGAACCACTGCATGCTGATACATAGAATCACAGTTGGTGCCTCTTCAGCCTGGAACTCTTTGTTGAGCTAGACAGGACATAAAAGGACAATTAAATGTCAGTAAATTGAGAAACTAAAGTCATACACGTAGGGTCCTAGATTTAACAACATCCTGGATTTGCAGCATTTCGTTGTTAAGACATCTTCCATAAAATTTCTAAAGAGAGTTTTGCTCCATCATTCCTTAGTACAGTGTTAAAGCCGCCAACTAATTTGCACAGGAGCTAGCTAGCAAGGGGAGCAGACAAATACATCGTCATGTCAGGTGCCATGTTGTTCACCTTTATGAGTTGCACACCATACATTAAACCAATTGTTCTCAACTGGTCTGCCTTCAGGACCCACTATCGCCCGAAGAAAAATTTCAACTTTTCAGAATTATTTAATATAACATTCAGTAACACTTCAGTTACTGCACTCTTTATGTTCATTCGGTAACATGTTTTGGTTATAAGATTTTTATTTAGAAATGTAACGCCCCTGCAAAAGCCTACAATCCGCTGAAAATGGGTCTGTTGACCTACTTTTGGGACACGACCCACCAGTTGAGAGTCACCACTTTACACAGTGCCAAATTTGCTGTTTTTTTCTGTTGGTTTCTTTTTTTAGAAACCTGTTGACCTGTAAGTAAAACTTGAAACTGTTCCCCAAAGAACCATTGTGGCTGCATGGTTTTGGTTCCAACCTACTGACTGATCAATCACCTTATTTAGAGACACAGCTCAGTTGATAAAAGAACAAAGTCAGGTGTGCTGCTGGTTTGGTGAACCAAATGCCCGCAGTCACACCAGCCCTTTGTGGATCTAGTTCGACACCCCTGCCCAAGATGATGGTGCTATCACTAAGCTAGCATAGGTGAGTACTTATGTACTGTATGAAGCACCATAGAAATTGAACAGGGACAGATGTTCCCCTGTAAAGTACAGTACCATCGACAAACTTATCGTTGATATAAAACAAGACACACCTTGATAAAGGTGTCTATTTCCATTTTTCTTCGTTTAGCCAGCGCTTCTATCTCCACCTGGCAAATGGCACACATGTACAGGTGGTTGACAGCGGGGCCTCCTCCAAATCTGAGGGTAGAGAGAAACCATGTGTTTCAGCAGGAAAGCACAACATTTAAATTGTGAAGATTACACTCCAGATCTACACAAAGTCACAAATCTATCAGACGCATAGTCTGCTCCGGTACAAACCTGTTGTAGAGGTACTCCCACACATTCTGTGGTACTATCACAACCAGGTCATCTACATAGTGGTATTTATTAGGAGGGATTCCTGCACAGAGATGAAATATGTTCCATGTTAATTTCCCATGCTCTGTCTGTCTGTCAGTTTGTCTCTGTCTGTCCGTCCATCCATCTATATATATATCTATCTATCTATCCACCCATCTATCTACCCATCTGTCTGTCCATCTAGCTATCTATCCGTCTGTTTCTGTATCTTTCTATCTAATACTGTAATACTAACAGTTCATAATTAGCTAATGTCAAATGTGTTAAAATAGCGACGAAAACTGTCCTGACGATGTTGTAAACGTCTTAGTCGTATTTTCAGTTACCTGACTGATATACTGATGCAAAATATGCCCAATAGATGGCAGTAATGGAACTCTAAGGATACGGGTTTGCGGTGAGACACATAGAAGAAGTCTGTTAGCATGGTTAGCTTTCCCTGAATTTTTATTTTTTTAGATATTCCGATGTGTAGTATCGCACCGCTAATATGCTGCTCATCCGTTACGTTACATGTATGGAGAGAGCTTACGTAACGCCAAATTTGTCTGCGCAAATGCGCCGCTAAAACTCCGCTAACAAGTTAGCGCTAGCAAGCCAACAGCACTTATCGTCGTACCAGTTTTATTGATGTGTTTTTGAAACACACAATAGAGATTTATTAACCAGGCTAAATGACTTCAGTTCTAATATAGAAAATGTATTTTTAAAATTATAATAGAAAAAAAAAACATAACGTGAGGTCATGCACTATAGCTTTTTAGTACCACCTGCAGGTTAGAGAATGACAGCTACCTGTCCGATACTGAGAAATAATAAAACACTAGAGGTTAATTGAGCTGCGAAGTAAAAGTTTCAGTAAATGATCTGTCTTCCTGTGTGTTTGCTGTTAGACTAATACCAGCCTGTACTCTTAAAACCAGGAGATCCAGACTGTGAATGGACATGTTTGCCTAAGGAAAGGGTGGAAGGGAAGTGTGAAAAGGCAAACTGTAAGTATCATACTTCCTAACCCCTGTTGAAGCTGCTTAGTACAGCAAAGTTTCCTGTTTTCACATGTAAGTGTTGACTAATTTGGTACCAGTGACAAAAGGGAGCCTGTAGGCACACACATTGCATACAATAAGCGTTGATAATGTATATGGGCTTTAATATTCATTTTTAGTTATGGTTTTAAGTTTTTTCCATTTACTTGCCATTTTAGCTCCGTTTTTGTGTAAACATTTGAGATAGACCTTTATTGTGTTTATATTTATTTCTGTCTTACTTTGAACTAAGCATTATTTCTCAATTTAACAGATAATCAACTTCATGATAGTGTTTTGTCTTTGTTAGAGTTATGTTTTCATTGGCTTGTGGTTTCTTATTTTAACTTTTTAAAGTCATTTTTAACACCATCCAAATTTTACACAACCTGAATAATTCCTCTAAAAGTTGCTCTCTAATGCAGAATATTGTGTAAATATCTTGTTTATTTATTTAAAAATGGGTGGCTGCATTAAACAGGTACAAACCAACACAAATGATATATTTTTAAATTGACTGTTTACTTGAAAAACGAAGAAAAACACTTAATCTTGCCAGTTTCTAAGTGTCAGTTCTCGACATTCTCAGTATCAAAGTCAACAAATACCTTTTTTTAACAGTAAAATAAACTATGGCATCATCAAATTATTATTTAGCAGTTTTGCCATTAGCAGGCAGTAGATCAAGTGTCTGAAAACTTTTCAACCACTGCACTTAGTAGCATTGTCTTCCTGTTAGTTGCCCTTGATCTAATCCTAGATATTAACTTTTCTTCCTTTTAAATGTCAAGGGTTCTGACTCAGAGCAAAAGACAGGTTGCCTGTTAGAGAAACCAATGTCTTAGAACACATTTTGCTTATTGAGACATTTTGTATTTAAATAGCATTTACAGGGCATTTCAAAATATTAGTTATTATTATTAATTATTTCATGAAAATAAAAATTTTAAAGGAAAGGAAAAAATAAAATAAATAACAACAATAAAAAAAAATTCCTCATCCTGGCACCAATTTAGTCTTACTTGCGTTACACGTTCTCTAAATGAAATACAGCATTAACAGTCCAGATCATCTGAGAAGGACAGTTTTGTGTCAGAGAGAGAGTTGAGCTGCTCACCGCCGTGCTGACATAGGAAAGTGTGGTTGCTGATGGGGCCTGGTTCGGTGAAGGTGTTAAACATGTTGAGCCATTCTCTGGAGATGTAAAACTGCAGCAGGCTGGGCTCCTTCATGTTGGCCAAAGCCACCACTTTCTGTCTTTCTCTCACCGACTCCTCACTGCTTTTTCTATGTTTACGGAAAAAAAAAAACACCATAGTTGAGAAAGGACTTGGTATAGACATGAGGATATGGATGCACACAGTGATTCTGCTGAATTCTCTCACCTGTAGAACAAGACATAGGCCTCTGCATTCTGTACAACCGTCTCATGGACCTCTGTGACATACTGATCGTCAAACTCATACCACTGCCCATTTATCACGTTCTGACAATATGCTATGTAGTGTCCACCTGCAACATCATGAGCCAAAGGTTCAGTTTGGGAAAAATGTTGACTCATTCATTCTACAGCGTCCCCTTGTCAATTGTGGGGTTACGTTCAAAGCCCCACTGTGCCTACTAGGCCAAAAAATGCAAGGTAGATATGATAATTAAATTATTTCTGTGTTTATCAACCTTATAGAAACCCTTCAAGAGGGGTCACAGTGTGTAAAATATGGCAAGAAAGCAAGTTTTGTTGTAAACTTTGCAAATTTACTTAAATATTTTGCGAATTTCGTAAACAGCAGTTAAAAAAGCAATTGTTGCTGTTAACACAATCCTTTTCGAAATTGGGATCAATAGTACTTTATTTTCCTACCCTTCATGTACTGTATGTGTTCATACAAGACTTTTAGTTAATTTAAAAAAAACTTCATAGAAAAAAAAATAAATAAATTGAAATTAACTGTGATAATTTAATTAATATTTAAATCACTAAATTATTAAAAATACTAGACATATAAATATGTTTATTTAGCACAAATTTGATAAGTACAGCAACAAGATCTTTATCTGTAAAAGTAAAAAAAAGGCAGTACATACTTCCTGCTGTGCCGTGGTGGCAAATAACGGACAGAAGATCGTAGGTGGTGACTTCAGATTGACTCTCCTTTGCAAGAAATGGTCGCATGTCAAGTCCCTCCAGTGGAAAAGATACATGACTGTTGATCTTGAACGAATACATGACCTCGTGTCGGAAACGTTTTAGGTGAATGCACAGAATCTAATAAAAAAAGAAACATTACTTTTTAATCCTAGGGTCAAAACTAAAACAAAGATCTGTCAAAGAGTAGAAATACCTCTGGAAGTCGCAGCACTTTGCAATATTTCACACCATTTCTTAGCCTAAAAAATACAAGATATTGTTCATAAAATACAGGAAAATATACCTTGAGTTGTAAATATTGCTCAAACTTACTTTTTACACCTCTCACAGCTGTACATGTTGTCACCTGGAAGATCAGAAATGATACAGAAAAAAATATTTTTTTCTTTTACCATCAGTAGCAAATCACTTGTGGAACTATGGTCAAGGCACAAATAAAAAGCATTTTCTTAAAATAAATATTTGAATACAAGAATATGAAGCATTGTGAATACAGCTTTTACCAGTTTACTTGCCTTTGTTCTTTTACACCAAGCATGGGCAAAGTAAGGCTCTCTTGCTTTTATGTTTTTTTGACTTTTCTTTGTCTAATGTTTCCCTACTATCCAAACTATGCTTTTGTGTACTGTGTACTATCAGGCTGTGCTTCTCAGCGACGTAAACATTGTTAAACAAAGGCTATATCTATATAGGCCAGAGTGTGACGATATATGATGTGTGCTGCAATGCTGCCATCTAGTGACTTTTGCTTTAAAAGACAGCCATTTATCGCCCAAAAGTTTTTAGGGAACACATCATTGTGTTATTGGGGGTTTTTTTAACGTAAAAAACAGTGATCATAATAATGAATCTTATAGATATTACATCATGTGCAAATATTGAGCCGATAATATCCGCTATTATAACACAAATCTGAAACATCTGTAAGATAAACCTGTGTTGTCAGAGCATGCTGGGCTAATGGGTGTCGGGCATAGATATATACAAATAATCCTCTCTTACCCCTCTTGTGTCGTGAAGACATTAACATGTCCTCTAGTATACAGTAGATACTCTGGCAAAAGAGTGTTCATATTATTTGTACTGTACCTTTAAGTTCATCAGCAGCAAAGAAGGCAGCGAGACAGTCTTCTAGTGTCACCATAGGTCCCCAGAACCAACTTGGAATACATGAGACAACAAATCTGTAATCAAGTATTCAATAAATAAATTAGCTAATGGTTTTGTCAGTGCAAAATTAATGAAGTCTAAAGGGTCAAGAACAGTTAACAGCCATTAGAGCTGGGAGTGCAGCCCTGTTTCATGGGGTGTGCACATGTTAAAGAAGAACAAGCCCGAGGCCTAGATTTTTACAGACTGCCTCAGGGAACCGCACAGCCACTGAGTGACGCCACGAAGGCTCTTATGACGACATTGAGGCTTTGATAATTTGATATCTGAGAGCTGCTGGAATCTGAGCAGATTTCCTGCCAACACTTGTCTCTGCCTCGTATGATCTAAGGTGATAAACTCTGGTGAAGGTTCTCTGAAAAGAAAAAAATTCAGATGCTGAAATCTGGAGACCACATGAGGCTGAAGGCTTGTTTATGTGCTGCAAACAAACCGAGGGCACGTGTAGATTTACAAGCCCTCGCCTGTATCTCTCACAGCAGCTTTTGTGACGACAGAGAGCTGATGTTCACAGTCAAAATCAAGTGGGTCGTGACGGAACATGTCCACTGTCTTTGCAAGAACCATCTTAATGAGTGTCAATGTCTATTGCAGTCAAAATAAACATTTGTTTCTACTCCCCTGGATTAAATGTTTTCTGCCCAATAACCTGATTGTTTATTTGGAAATCTGTTAAATGTAAAATGGGAAATTGTTCTGCACCTTTTGTTAAAAAAGGCAGTGACTATCTTTAGTGTTGATTGGTTTATTGGTATGGAATAAATTGTTGTTTACCGGTTGGTTGCTGGCCAAATAGTAAGGTTTTTTGCCAACTATATGGCAAAAGGCTTATAGACCTATAGACTAATTGACCTAAAGGTGTGAAGATTAGTGAACTGGTTATGGGCTTGGTGAAGTAGCTTGGTAGTAGTGCATGTAGAAATGACTGAATTGTTGGATGGTCCTGTTGAAGTATGGATGCATAGATAGATAGACAAGGAAGTCAGGTAGAAACCACTGACCGGCGTATGGAGTCCATGATGTAGGAGATCCATCCCTGTGATCCGTAAGAGTCAGGACACCCTGTCACCTTAACAGGAAGGTTCGAATGGATGGAGGAGTGGAGCTTGGCCAAGTCCTCTTTACCGGGGATGGGGAGGGACAGGTCTTGGAAGGTTTCAACTGTGTTAGATACCTGTGAACACACAAGGTAAATTTACACAAAGACCACTAAAAAAATATTCTCTTTGAAAAGCAGTATAGTTATGTGTAAAGTTAAACATCACTTACACTATCACAGGTTAAACACTGGACCAGACTGAGGATGGAACCATCGAAGATGTCAGAGATCACGCTGCGATAGTGCGACTGTTTCTTTTTCCTCAGGCCGAGCAGCAGCTGAGCTGAAAGAAGCATTACAGCAGGGGTCTCAAACTCCAATAATTTGTGGGCCACCACCCACACTTTCATTTCGGGCCGCGTTAGCTTTTTTTAAAAAAATAATACAAAAAAACTAGTTTCCTATAGATTGTAAATTGTATTACAACACTGAACGAGGAGAAGGCTGAGGATCAGGGTTTTGAGAACTACAGGATTTACCATAAAATGTGGAGAACAAATCTATGAAATATTATCATAAATTCAACTTTCACATCAGGGTGGGGGCCGCAAAATATTGTTCCATGGGCCGCAAGTGGCCCACGGGCCACGACTTTGAGCCCCGTGCATTACAAACGCACATTGGATTGTGTCTATGCCCAACTGAAAATGGATTATGCGGTGGTAACACTGTACAGTAGTTATAGATAAGGCCCAGTCAAGTTTAATTTTCTATTTTGTGCTTTGACTGTGTTGCATTATATTGAAACCTGGTTGGGAAGTAGGAGGGGATGGAAGGACAAAAAAAAATTGGAAACCACTTATGTAGACCATATGATATGACAGAAGGACACGGCTACTGTCTTGACAGTTCTGTTTTAGATCATAGTTTTGGACTCATTTGGTCAACTTGGTTATGACCTGATCTAGTATCAACAGTACTAGTTTGCCCACAGCTCTCTATAATCCCGGGAAAACCTAGTGCTATTGTTATCCTTGTGTAAAGTACAAAGGTAAAACAGAAGTAGATTTGTTTGGTGGCAGGACACTTTCTCACCTTTTTTAAAAGAGTACACTGGTCCTCCAGCACGTAGTTGACTGGAGCGAGGTGGACTGGAGGACAGTTTGGAATGCAGTTCCTGAAGGGTCCGGACAGGACTGCAGGGAATGGACTGGGACTGGGTGATTGATGCCTCATTGTCTGGTTCTAAAAACATATATTTTTTTATTATCACTGAGAGTTTTTGTTTGATATACATTTAAAGAGACATACTTTCTCAGGACGGACATCTCTACCTGTGGTGTTGCTGCTCTGTGTTGGACCATTGTTAATCTGGTTGTTCTCCTGGTTTTGAGTATCTGTGTTTGGCGTTTGTGTTGAATCTTCTTCTTCTTCTCTACTCTGAGGAACCTCCTCAGAGGCTGCAGTGTCCACATCAGCATCTTCATCCATCTCTTGGGAGCCGCCACGGAGCGAGGAGCCAGACACTCTTCGTTCCTTCAGCTTCTCTTTCTCCGAGATGACCCCACCGGGACTGACGTCGGTCAGCTCCACTGTCTGTGACCTCATCCCGTCCAAGTCGTCCTGCACCAGCAACTCACTGTCTCCCGCACCTCCTCCCTCGCCCCGATCGCTGCTTGAGCCAGAGTCACAGGACAGGAATTCATCTTCAGAAGGTGAGCGGCTGCCATCTCTTCTGTCCTCCATGTCGCTGCTTTCGCTGCCCACGCTGTACTCCGTCAGCGGCTCCTTCAGCTCCTCGTGTAACTGGTCCATTAGACAGCGTAGGAACTCCTGTGTGTCCTGTCCCAGAAAAAACAAATCACTTTTAATCAAATAACAGTTTCTACAAGAACTCTAAGGAACTTTTTGTCAGTATAAAGTCTTAACTATTGATAAAAGTCGTGTTTTTACTATTAAGAAAACCATGAAAAATGGCTATTTTTGTTGTTATTGTATGAGTCCAGACAAATTATCTTTATTAGCAGCTGAATGATGACTTACTTGAACAAATGTTGAACAAAACAATTGGAACAAAAACATCTTTACTGTAAATTTGAAATTTAAGAAAAGTTGTAAAAAGTTGTGATTTTTCTATATATAACTCTCGGCCACAGGACTTGGGCCCAGAGGGTTTCAGGTTCGAGTCCATCAGCTGCCAGGCAGGCTGAGCATGGCACCGTCCTCACACGGTGTTAAAATTTGGTTGTGTGGAGTGGTGTGTGTCACAAAGACATCACATATGATTTCCATTCCTCCCCTACTTTCATTGAGACTATTTCAGTGCTGTAACCTGTTTTGTTTTTCTCTGTTCCACCTATGTCTCATGTACTGAGGCTACAGGAGAACCACTCAAAAAGACACCCAGTGACAATAGTTACCTGCTGGCTGCTTGCCCTACCTGCTGAGCATAACCACGAAACATGGGGTTTACAAGTTTGATGCCGTGATACAAACTGGTAGGGACAACGTAGCTGGGCCTGAGAAGGAAGAAGCAGTAGGAAAGTTGTCAGTACAAAGTTTAATAAGGAAAGGTTGGTTCTAATATTCAGAAATGTTCCCCTTAAAAAAACCTCTTTCATTACCGTTTTTTATGCCAGAGTTCAGAGATGAGTTTCTGGTAGCACTTACAGAGGGCAGGTTTCTTATCGGTGCGGACCAACCCGCTGCAGTCCAGAAAGAACTGTGTGAGAGGAGGACTGGTGGAGCAAGAAGACGGAGGTGTTTTAGTTGTTTGAATGTGGAAAGCCTGAAAATGAAGAGTAGTCAAAGTGGAGGTGGACTCTACCAGTTAGAGAGGGCCTGAAGAGCAGCGTTCATGTAACAGGAGTTTCCGATGTTCTTCATTCCTGTCAGGCCTATAAAAGAGCACAGTGAGACATTTTGTTGTCTCCAACCTTCCAACCTTCTACACTGGTAACTACAGCAGCCCACTAGACATTCTGCCCTACTTAAAGATTGAAGTAGAGCAACTCGTATGGTATAAAGCAGCTATGGCCTAAATATGAAGGCCCTGATGGTAATGCAACACAATACTAACAGTTGGGAACCCAAGGCTCACAGGGCTATTCAGTAGAAAAACCAACAATAATTAACTAGTTCATAATTCCACTGTTATACATGTGAATCATTACAGAAATGGTCTATCATCTACTTCAGGGGTTTTCAAAGTGTGGGGCGGGCCCCCCTGGGGGGCGCGGTGCGATGCTGAGGGGGCCACGTGTGACCCTAGGGAACATGTTTTTTTCCGCCGTACTACAATAAAGTGTAATTGCACATCCTTGTAAGTTGAACTATATCTATTTCTTCATGTTTTCTTTATGTTAACAAGGATATAATGTTACGCAGAGGTGTAGCTAGAACTATTTTATCGACAAATGCTGTTATTTATAGTTGCGGCGGAGAGTGGGTGGTGGGGTGGTGGGGGGCGAGGATTGTTTTCTTCTTGCTGGGGGGGTGTAACAGAAAAAGATTTGGAAGCACTGATCTACATAATCTAATCTTATATTCTCTTAAAAATATTATCATGCATCTTTGGATCTGAGATCTGGACCCAAAACTCTGTAGACGAGGTACCAACTGCTGTACTGCATGTATTTTAGCGTGCCACAGCGAGTCAACGTTGTCCATCTCCCCCTGTTCTTTGTGTCTTCTACTCTGACTCCAACTAACTCCATGTCCTCCCTCTCTGCATCCATCAATCTCCTCTTGGTCTCCTACCTGGTAGCTCCATCTCTAGGATCTAGAGAAACATCTACCAATGTATCCACTATTCCTCCTCTGAACATGTCCAAACCATCTCAATCTTTCTTCTCTAGCTCTTCCTTCCTGTCTGTGTTGTCCCTCTAATCACCTCATTCCTGATCGAGTCCATCATTGTCTCTTCTAAAAAGAATCTCAGCATCTTTAACTCCTCCACCTCCAGCTCTGCCTCTAACCAATACATCATGACCTGTTTTATCAATGTATATTTGTTAAATCACAACATAGTATCATTCATGGTGTAGTGTAGCGAGAAACTTGCTGCTTTTTCTAACAGTAGCTTCTTTCAGTTTCTTACTAAAGTGTTTATCAGCTTCATGATACATGGTCTAAAACAATGTGTCCATTACCCTTTGGTTTCAGCTCGTCATCATCAGACTCTGAACATTCGTCTTCTGCAACAGCAATAGGAACTCCTTTAACTGGGTGACCTGCTGGCAGAGAAGTCGCTTCCTGAAACGTAACAGATTATTGTATACGTCATCCAGGACTTGGTGTCAATCGGTAATTCCAAACAACCTTGGAGAGACAGTCATACCTGCTCTGTCGCTCTGCACTGATGGGAGTGAGTAGGCACCGGTGCCAAGGGGGGTCGTGGCTCCAGAAACACCTCCCGCTCACACACGTAACACCAGATTCTGAATGTGGTCAGGTTAACGGTGAGGTTGTGCCTTTTAGCCTGAAGATAAACCATGAAAAACTCTCTGAAAACTCAAGTCATGCAGCAGACAGACGGAGCACAAGGTTCCTCAAGTTCTTACCTGTGAATGCAGGGTGCTGTGGTCAGAGAAGGACTCGCCGCAACCAACATATGGACAGTCATTCTACGGAAAACGCAATTAAAACGGATTTACAGATCAACAAGGATGTTACCGAACTTCATTTAAAATCTGTACATTATTTAACATTTTGGAAAAGTTCCATCCCTTCATCTTCAACCACATATCCAGCAGGGAGACCCAGATTTCCCTCTCCGTGGACAAGTTGACCAGGGATTGGGTCATAAGGGTACCCACAGCTGCCACCTAACTCACACTGAATCATACCAGCAACTACGCACACTGGAAACAAACCGACCTAACCTGGATTCAGTTTTGCCCAGGAGATGAACCTTCCAGACCAATAACAGAGACATCCCTCCTGAGCTGAAGAGCCACTAGCTTAAAGTTTATTAATTTTATTTTATTGTAGAATTGGTTATATAGTGTATCAGTTTGCGTTCCTGCAGATAGACGCTAGGTTTGATTCCACAAACTTGATAATGTTAATCCTCCACTGTAAGTCGCCTGGATAAAAGCTTCTGCTAAATGTGCATCTGAGATTATCGCTTTTGAAGATCAGTATTTCACCTCAGCATAATCACAGTCAGTATGACTGTACAATTATCCGAACCGAAGTGTCATAAATCATCGCAGAAATTCTAAACTTGCTTTAGGTGTAAAATCTGTTGTTTTTTCATAATTACATCTGTGCCCCGGTCCATTAAGTATACTGTCGGGCATTCACCTTCTGGGCTTTATCGCTGTTATTGTCGTCATAACCTACGCACACAACAAACCTCGACTGCCTCCAAAATGACAAAAATGCCAAGGATTTGTAGTCTTTGATTTACCTGCAGACAGGCCCACAGGTTAGGACCACCTGCTCCGCATGACTGACAGGTTCCCTGCAGCAAAAGGAGGTGGAAATAAATGGAAAATCATGAGGGGAGTAGTTTGCTCTTTCACGTGCACACCTACAGTTTTGTGTTCTCACTTGTCAGCATGCTTCAGACAGTGTTTTTGTTTATTTTGGATCTGTCTGAAGATGGCTGAGATCAATCTCTCTCTGACATTGACTAAATAAGGTTAAAGAGTGAAGCGAAGATCTGAAAAAATATATATAGAAGGTCCGATAATATCGATACGCCGATATTATTGGCTCATTATTAGCATATTATGTAATATCTGTAAGATATCATTATAGTTTTTTTCTCCTATAATGAAAACCCAATTATGGGTTTCGTCACATGATCTATCCTAAAAATAACTTTGGGAATAAACCGCTTTATATTCTCGTGAAACTCACTAGATGGCAGCATTGCAGCTCTAGATTGATCTTATGCTCACAGAATGGTTTGTACAGATAAATACATGTGTATATATAACCAGGTAGGACTATATCGGTATTGGTTGCTATCAGCATTGTAAATGACAGATACCGGATATTGCTATTATTGTTATTATAAAATGCTTATATCAGAAATAGCTACATAGGTCCTTTATGACAGTGTATTACATTGTTTTTCCTTTCTTTTCCTTTATCTCATCTGCGATGGACATAGAAAATAGTATAAAATGCTCTGAGGTCAGTAAATGCCAGTGTTTTACTACATTTTCGGGGGGGGCGACATATGTTCCAAACAAGACACGTTCCCCTGAAGCTGTTATACGTTGTGTATAATTACATAACGTGCAATTGCGAAAGTCGGGTGTTTATACACAGCAGGACTTCGATCCTTCTGTTTACCGTCTGGAGTTGAATACTGTACAGCGTAATGACTGTAAATGTATGAAAACCCACCTTGGATTTCTGGAGGAGGTCTTCTTTGGTTACCTCTCCTATAGAGTCCAGGTGAGGACAGAGGTCTTGTTCAGCCATAGCGACTGTCTGATGGTTGGACAGGGCAGTAACAACACTGTAGTAATGTGTTAGAAGAGGTGTCGTAGCTGAAGCTATCGTTATTGATGGTCTACTGGAAACAGGAGCTGGAATGCTCCGCTGTACACACGTACATCACATGCGATCCAGCTACGACGTTAAACCCATTCATAAACTGGACTTGCCTTGTCAGAATCACCCATGAATTTGTCCACGGAATGTGACAGCTCTGCACAGTCACAGGCCTTATGTTTACCAACGGCAGCCCAGAGAGCATCTCCCTGCAGCAGTAGCAGACATGGCAGCGACTGCAGTTGATGATCTCTTATTTACCAGATGAAGCAGCTGCCACAAAGATCGCAGATCTGTTTCATTGTTGTGTCCAGCCGCGATGGCTGCGATGGGATCCACTGTTAGCAAGAATCCGCGGGGCCGAGCCGAGCGACGCGATACCCCGGCTCACCAGCTCCAAACAACTCCCCCTCCCACACAAGGGCAAAGCAGCCGGGGTGTCGTGGTCAACGATGATCATCTGACACAACGTGTTCGTCGTTCACGGGAGCGCGCACAGCCTCTTAAAGGTACAGGACGCTGTTTCGACGCCAAAGTGTGACAAATTACTTCTTCTTGTCCGCTTACTACACGGTAGTATGTGTTTTAAATGCGCCAACTGATAAATATTTGTGTGACGGTCAGTCATGCAGGTCACTGTATGAGAATAAAGGCACGAACCTATTCATTTAGTAGTTTTCTAAGCCAGCGGATGTTAGCTTTCTCATGGTTAGTTGACTCATTAATTATTAAATTAACATGGTGAAATGTTTTCTAAGATTTATGAACATTTTACTAATGTTGTGAATCAATAATCTATATCATGACTTAATACTTTTATCTACATAGTACTCTGCAGGTGAGTTAAATGCATTTTATTTTCATTCAGAAGTGTAACAGAACAGAAAAAAAGAAAAGATGTAACGTAATGAGGTGTCCATTATCTCTTCGGGGCTGCCAGAACTACTTTTTTTATATGACTCTCTTAATAACTTCATTACAGGTCTGTATTACAATAACTTTTTATTACTTACTATTTGTAGAACATTGTAGAACATTCCTTATGTCCTGTATATAAAATAAGGTTAATATATTTTACATTTTATATAATTGTTATTTACAATTGTTATTTATTATTGGTTTAACTAATAGTAAGACAATTTAACCCTTAACGGAAAATATTAAAATAGCATACAAATTAACTGTATAAAGGTCGAAATGTAATCACAGACAAAGTAATAACAACGATGTTTCGTGTTTTTATCAAACTTTGAACTTTTGTTGATTTATTTCTATATTTTTTTTATTAATTGCAAACAATGAGAACGTAATTATTCAATTGAAACGACGTGAAACCTAACATTCAAACGCTGATCCTTAATCGGCCTGGAAATTAAAACCTGTACTCTTCAAGCGACTACAAGACGACAATAGCTGATTCCAGATCAGTGACTTAGGACTCACGTAACATCCCTGCAAGCCTCGCGGTATTTACGTTACCCAGCATGCCTTGGTCTTCCTTTCTGCCTGAACCGACATGGTGGGTACATAGCTGCTTTTGCTCAGCGAAAATCTTAACTGTTGTATCTGTTTGCATCTTCGTCTGTCTGCATGTTGGCGCGTCTAGAAATGTAGATATGGCTTTTGTTAAGTAATATCTATGATAAACGCTGAATATTGTGTATCCATGTAGTGATTTAATGGGGTTAAACTTGTATAAATATTCTCAAGGCTAGCCGGTATGAGGAACCCTGTGTCCTGAGCGAAGCTAATGCTAGCTCTGGTTGTTTTAGGGGCTGATATTCGTCGGTTCGAGACATTTTTACAGTCGTTTATTTTTTTAAAGAGAAATGTATAACTGCGTTGTTGGCGTGAACGGTCGCCAAAATGTGTTTGATACGAAATTGAAGTGACAGGTAGGTTGAGTTAGCTTGCGTTCGTTGAATGGGCCTGATTGATGGTCTTATTTCTTTAACCTGCTTCTGAAAAGTGAAGCCATACAGAAATTAGCGAAAAACTATTCGTTCTGTATTAATACAGTAATGAGTAATGATTTGTGCAATTGTTGCCGTCTTATTCCTCAATGTGTAGCTGTTTATATAGCATGTTCGTTAGCACCATCGGGACACGATGTCAAGACTTCGACGCTACAGAATTCTTAAACCTGCATGAAGAAATATTAGTATAAAATAATTTAATAACTTAAGTTTCTCTAAATATTTTGTTTTTCTGCAGCCCAAGGGAAAGAAGGCTAAGGGGAAGAAGGTGGCTCCGGCCCCTTCAGTGGCCAAGAAGCATGAGGCCAAAAAAGTCGTGAACCCCCTGTTTGAGAAGAGGCCAAAAAACTTCGGCATCGGTAAGTGATGTGAACCACATAGTTGTATAAGTAGCTTTTATTAGTGCAGATGATGTTAAGAATATTTGCTATCTTAACTACAATGCTGACACTTTCCACCAAGATCACTGATGCACTTAAGTCAAGATGCTGTTCATCCTTTGTTCATGTGTGAAATGTTGTACTGAATCCACTATATTTTTTTTTTACTACAGGCCAGGATATTCAGCCCAAGCGTGATTTGACACGCTTTGTTAAATGGCCCCGTTACATCCGCCTGCAGAGGCAGCGCTCCATCCTCTACAAACGTCTGAAGGTTCCTCCAGCAATCAACCAGTTCACCCAGGCCCTGGACCGCCAGACAGGTATGCAATGGTGTCTTCATAGGTTTACAGACTGATGGGGATCGATTTGTTACCAGTGTTGCTATAGAAATGATGTGAATACATATTCTAGGTCTTATAAACCATGCTGACTTTTCCCACCAAGATCACTGATCAAGCAGTCAAAACGCTTAATTTGCAACTGCCTGCGTTACTTATTTTATTTACCAGTTTGTCTTTTTTCACTCAAGCCACACAGCTGTTCAAGTTGGCCCACAAATACAGGCCAGAGACCAAGCAGGAGAAGAAGCAGAGACTCCTGGCTCGTGCTGAGCAGAAGGCAGCTGGAAAGGGAGACACCCCAACCAAGAGGCCTCCAGTCCTCCGTGCAGGTAAAATTTAACAGACTGTGATTGCTAGTGATCTTTTTTTTTTGGTTTGGGTGGGTCTACCCACCTTTGTGAGTCTGGATGCAGTGATGACCTGAATTTCTTCACCTGAACTTGCCTTGATGGTTTTTGAGCTTTTTAACCCTGAGCATCGACCTTAAAAAACTAGTTCTGATGTCATGAGTTTGACACATTGGGTCTGATATGTTATTTTTTTCCCTTGCAGGTGTGAACTCTGTCACATCCCTGGTAGAGAGCAAGAAGGCCCAGTTGGTCATCATTGCCCATGATGTTGATCCAATTGAGGTGAATTTGGGAACTTTTATTTTTTTATGAATGTAGTTATGGGTCACCGGCAATGATGTTTGAATTTCTTCACCTGAATTCTCTGTGTGGATCAAAACACGAGCTTTTTAACCCTGAGCAGTGACCATATCACATGTTAACATTGTTTAGTTGATTTGCCTATTTTTTTTTTTTTCTCCCCCTCTGCGAAGTCTAAGATGGATTTTTTTTTTTTTTTTTTTTTTTTTTCCTTTTTTTGTTTTCCTCCCCCCC
>JAFBJS010020220.1:152316-164966 GCA_016785265.1 Paraplagusia blochii
CTTTTTTTTTTTTTTTTTTGTGTAGCTCAATTTAAAAGTAAAACAGATGGTCCACCAAAGAAGAAGAAAAAGTGTAAAAAGAAACACGTAAAAGAACGGGAGTCAAATCAGAAGACAAATGTACCTAAACCGAAGACATTGGAGAAAAGTATAGCAACAGGAAAACCAAGCGTCCCCAAAGATGATGGCAGAAATGGATCTGTGACACAGACGTCCGAAGGTACAGATTTTTGTGTTTCAGAAATGTCTAATTGCTGATGGTGTTGTTGTAGTTCAACTGTGTACTTCGGTATGACATTGATTCATTTTTTATTGTTTTTAATTTCCCTAGGTTTGAAAGTCCAGTCCAACTTCTCAACTGTCGATGTTCTACGTCAGCGGTTACATCAAAAGATTGAAGAGTCTAGAGGGCAGGTGTGAAATTTTGTTTTTTCTTACTACTTGATGTTAAATTTAATTGATTTCAAGTGTACTCTTAGATGGAAAAAGTGTTTTCCGTTGCGTCCATATGCAGTGTTCTTATTAAGTGGGGATGTCTGATAACATACGTCTACCAATAATATCTGTGAGATATTATTGTTTTGTTGTACAATGGTACAATGGCAATAAAGGACTATTCTATTCTAAATTATGTAATATTTGTAAGATTTATTATCAGGTCTTCCTCCAAAAATGAAAACCCAAACTGCAATTTATGCCAAATAATTTGTTTTGGGGATGATTGGCTGTAAGTGAAAGTCACTAGGTGGCAGCATTGTAGCTCACAAATAAATAATATAACCAGGCCTCTGTATCAGATATCAGCAAAAAAGATTATCGAACAACCCAAACCTTAAGCTATGTTTTTTTTTTGTTCTTTTTCTTTCTGTTGTTAACGTTTCTCTACCAGGGAGGCCCTAATGTACTTTCGGAGGCTGTCCTGGAGAAGCGGGCAAAAAGAAAGCTAGAAAGAGAGCGCAGAAAGAGAAAGCGGAAGGAGTTTCAAATGAAGAAGCTGGCCGACGAAAATGGCGAAGAGCAGCAGGTAGAGACGAAGCAGGAAAAATCTCCAGGCCCTGCTGCGAGCAAGAGGAACGAAACAAGTATTGTCTTCAACAAGATTGAAACTGAGGAAAGTGTTTATTTAAACAAAGAACAGAAAAAGAAGAAAAAGAAACAGATGACTAAAGGCGAGTTGACGCCTCTTACGGGAAAGAATTACAAGCAGTTGCTTAGCCGCGTGCAAGCTCGTAAAGAAAAGGTGGAGAAGTTGCGGGAGAAGGACGAGGGAAAGGCCCGTGAGATGGAGGAGAAGATGAAATGGACCAATCTACTCTATAAAGCGGAGGGCATCAAGATCAAAGATGACGAGAACATGCTGCGCACCAGGCTGAAGAACAAGGAGAAGAGACGTGAGCAGAGAAAAAAGAATTGGGCCACACGCAGCGAGAACGTCATAGGGAAGATGCAGCAGCGGCAGGAGAAGAGACGCAGGAACATTCAGAAACGCAAGCAGACAAAGATGGAGAAAAAGAAGGACAGAGCACGAAAGAAAGGCAGGATTTTGCCTGAGGACTTGAAAAAGGTGGCACTGTAAGAAGAAGAGGAAAGGGTTGTATTAGTTTTACCCAAAAAAACGACTTATTGTTGATAGTTTGATTCATTGAGCAATATTGCTTGGTTATTACAAATGTTATCTCTGTGAAGAAACAATGTCAATAAATGCAGTACTTCTCTGCAAGAGTTAAAGTTGTTAAGATAATCTTTTGTTGTCTTCTTTTTCTCTAATGCAACAATTATACATTTTATACATATACAGTATATTACAAATTTAGGGCTATTTTTCAGTTTCCTTTATACCTTCATATTCTGTGTGTCCATTGTTGGGTCGCAGGGGGCACCACCCAAATCACATTGTACCATATTGTGAGCCTTCCTGTGGGTGGTGTACCCAGAAGAAGTTTTGTGGGTCGGGATGTTGCCATGCTCAGAGCAACCTGGCTGGTGGATCCGAACCTGAAGCCCCGCAGAACCAAGTTCGCTTCCTTAACCACTAGGCCACCAGTGCAGACCAGTTTTCTTGAATCTACTTTAATTCTGACTGGCGACTTCAAATGAAATGTTAGGCTAAATTTCATTTACTTAATATAATTATAATTATAATAAATTATAATAAAATATTAGAATTTTAATATATTTGGCAGACAAACAACAAATTACATCACAAAATAATTTTTAAAAAGTAGCCGAATAACAGTGTGAATAAAAATAATGTGAGTGTAAAACTCTTGTTGAAATAAAAGATTTAATCCAATAATAATCTAGAGTCATGGTTATGGTTCATGTTGTTTTCAACCTTATTTTAAGCCTTGTATGCAGACCTTATATTATCATATGGTAAACTAAAATAATGATTGGGTGAGATTAGCTTCAGGGGTTATTTAGATGTTGTATTTATTTCACATATTTGTTGAGAACCCTTTTTTGTGGTTTTAGGATAAATTCTCAAATAACATAATCTTTGGTGCACAGCCTTAGGGCCTTACTGTATTCAGAATTAAGCAAACAGGTTAATGGTTATATTTTTTGCCTTATTTCTGAAGGGCCTGCACTCTGAAAGCCTCTGAAAGAACACACACACACCAGACAGGCCCTAAAAACCTGTGGCTACCCCAACTGGGCCTTCAACAAATCAGGTAATAGGCAGAATAAAGAAACCACTTCAAAACGCATCACAAAATTTCGGAACAAGAGGAAACGCATGGTGGTGCCTTATGTTTCAGGAGTATCCGAGAAACTACTTAGGATTTTCAGCAAACACAACATTCCTGTCTACTTCAAACGGGGCAACACACTCAGAAAGAGGTTAGTTCATCCCAAGGATAAAATTCCAAGGGAAAACCTTAACAACGTGGTCTCTGCGGTTCAGTGCAGTGAAGATTGTTCGGATCTCTATATTGGGGAGACCAAACAACCACTCCGCAGACTCCAGCACAGGAGGGCGACCACTTCAGGACAGGTCTCAGCGGTTTATCTCCATCTCAATGAAAAGGGACACTCTTTCAAGGACTCAGATGTGCATATTTTGGACAAGGAGGACAGATGGAGTAAAGGAAGCCATCTATGCCCACCTAGAACAACCAACCTTGAATAGAGGGGGAGGTCTGCGTCATCAACTGTCTGCTACAGACCATTCTGCCTTGAGATCCCATCCTAGGAAGTTTAACTGCTCATCAATACCAGAGCAGACTTCTCTAGACGGGTGTGACAACGACTCACATTCACAACTGGACATGTGACAAGAAAACTGCTCATTAACATCAGGAGCAGTTTCTGTCCAAAAAGGTGTGATCAAAACAACTCTTCACACCTTCGTCCAGTGGTGAAGGGAGTGGTCTGGAGTAGTAGCTGTCTCTTATACACATCTAGATGTGTATAAGAGACAGGTAAGAAGAAGAGGAAAGGGTTGTATTAGTTTTACCCGTTCAGGTGTGTAAAGAACGGCAGTTGGTGAAGCAGCAGTGTAACAGCACGCATGACCAGGTCTGTGAGTGTGCCCCGGGATTTCACCTAGTGGTGGAGTTCTGCATCACACACAGCACGTGTACACCTGGCTATGGAGTGACAGCTCCAGGTAAGACAGGTCATGACTGTAACAGTCATTTCAAGGGTTTTTGGCCTTTAATTATATTTGACAGACATTGTTTATACCTGCACCATGTGAAAAAAAAAAAAATTGGATTTAACATATACACACTATGGGCGACAAATAATAGATGGATGAATGGATTTATCACTAACTCCATCTACTTGAACGGGGGGATGGGGTCATTTTTGTTGGTGAATGGATGAAAGGATGGAGGGAACAATGAATGGAGGGATGGGTTGTTGGATGGGTGGATGAATGGATGGGCAGATAGATGGTAGGATGGGTGGGTGCATGGAGGGATGGGTTGTTGGATGGGTGGATGTACAGAGGGGTCAAGAAAAGGATGGATTGGGGGATGGATGGATGGGTGAATAGATGGGATGGGTGTATGGATCGAGGGATGGGTGGATGTACAGAGGGGTCAAGAAAAGGATCGATTGGGGGATGGATGGATGGGTGAATAGATGGGATGGGTGTATGGATCGAGGGATGGGTGGATGTACAGAGGCATACAGAAATGGATGGATTGAGGGGTGGATGGATGGATGGGTGGAATAGATGGTGGGATGGGTGGGTGGAGAGAGGGATGGGTTGTTAGATGGGTGGATGTACAGAGGCATACAGAAATGGATGGATTGAGGGATGGATGAATGAATGGATGGGCAGATAGATAGTGGGATGGGTGGATGCATGGAGGGATGGGTTGTTGGATGGGTAGATGTACAGAGGGATCAAAAAATGGATGGATTTAGGGATGGATGGGTGGAATAAATGGTGGGATGGGTGGATGGAGAGTGGGATGGGTTGTTAGATAGGTGGATGTACAGAGGCATACAGAAATGGATGGATTGAGGGATGGATGGATGGGTGGATGGGCAGATAGATGTGGGATGGGTGGATGCATGGAAGGATGGGCAGATAGATGTGGGATGGATGGATGCATGGAGGGATGGGTTGTTGGATGGGTGGACGGATGAAGGGATCAAGAAATGGATGGATTGAGGGATGATAGATAGATAGATGGATGGATGGAAGGTGGGTTGGTGGTCTGGTTTGGTGGATAGATAGACTTTATTTGTCTTGTGGAGCCCAGTAAGCATCTTTACTACAGATGCTATACTTGTGCAACGTTACTGTGGGTAACATGTGGCCATGCTAAAGCTAAACTGGAATAGAATCTGAATCATGTGCTGGACCTGTGGTCCAAACAGGCTGTGAGCTCCTCTGACCCTTCATGGATTAAAATAACATTTCTGTTGACGCTGGTCAAAGTCAGACCCCCGCACGGCCGACGGTGGTCAGAGATGAGAGGAGAATTTCCACTACGTTCTAGCTCCTCCAAACAGACTGACTTCAGTGCAGACTGGATCTGTGCAGACATGACTTGACACTTCAGGGGATTCCCCTCTTTGAAACTGGAGGAGTCATTATGTAATGTTCTGCTCTAAGGTTCAGACCTTCAGACCACAGACATGTCTTTCTGCCGCACAGGCCTTTCAGGACCGTGTTCCTTCAAATTGTGTTTAATTTGTCCAACTGCTCAGTCCTGTGAAGGTCTGCCCTATAGGTGGCGCTGTAATCCAAGGTTTGAATGACATTGATATGGGTTGAATATATTGATGCCATTTAGAATTGCAGCCTTTTGTTACAATGTAAACTTTTTTTTTATCATTTTAGTTTAGATGTTACATCAGAATCAGAATAAATTTTTTTGGAAAATTGTTCAATTATTTGGTCTGGTGTCTGAGATGATCATTTCGTGTTTCATGTTTAATTACATTTTTTATTTTTTACATTTTTACATTTACACTTTTTACATTTACACTTTTTACATTTTTACATTTACATTCATTGAGGTAATAGGATTTAAAAAAGAAAAATCTTCTTTTTTATTTGATTTTTTGGAACCAGTTTTAGACTGAAATCTATGGCAAATCAATTTAATGACAAAATATGTAATGTATTTATTGTAAATTGACTTCAAGAATCTTTTTCATAAATGTACATACACAGGAATTCTAGCGTTAAAAGTGTAAAAATAGGTAAAATTATTGGTAATGTATCACTAATATATTTGTATAAAAAAAGGATGTGCCTCTAAATGTCAGCAGTTTGACATTTAAGCAAATAACCTGTCAAATGCTGACATGTGTTTTCTGACAGAACAAAAACTCTGCATGAGTTTTTTTTTTTTTTTTTTTTTTTTTTTTTTTACCACCTTTTTTTTTTTTTTTTTTACAGCCTAAGAAGGTTTGAGAACGCAGCATTACCGCTGCCGCAGGAAACATGTTCACGTTGCCCTACATGCAGGATCAGCAGCAGGTGGTTTCATGTGTCACTGCATGAATAGGATTAACTTTTAACCTTTTTAACAAAGACAGCAGTTATTGGTGAGAGCGGGAAATAGTCTAATACGTCAGACATAAGAATTTAGAGGATGTGGACGACACCAGTCTGGCTCTTTGGTGTAGGTGCGTGAGAACCATTTGAAATATTTTTATCGGTGATGATTCACATTCACCTCTGATGAGGTCATACAGCCTAGTATTTGCTGATAGTGTTATCCAGTCTTTGTGTCATATATTTTACTTTACTTATAGTAAAAATGACAAACATTTCTGTTGTCCTAAAACCAATTTTTACAAATGTATATATACGACTGTTGCTGTTTGTTTTTTGGTGAAGCTTAATTCATGTTTATACATAGTAACAGTGTTATTTTGGATCCTTGGCTCCATTGTGAAAGAAAAACCCAAACCACAACCAACAATGACAGTAAGCAGAAAAAATGCAAACTTGCACTGTGGACATATTAAACAATGTGTCAGTAAAACCGAGCTCAAAACAAAAACAAACAAACAAACAAACAAAAGATCAAATATATTTCTGCAGCATGAAAGATTTCACACCAGTTTCTCATTAATGTTGGACAGAGTGTCTGCTGCTCTGAAGTGACCGGCAACATATTTTTGTGTCGTGAGCTGAGGCTCGCCTTTGTTTTTGTCATAACAAACCAATGAGGAACAAACCCTGAAGTGCAGCAGAGAAACACTGACTGCTGCAAAAAATGTTGTTGTTATTGGGTCGCTGGGTGTGCTGTTTGTCACTGCAATTGACAGAATAATAGAACTTGCACTTGGAAATTATGGAGAAAGTATTAGGTCCAATACTCATATTGCTACATATATATACCTAAAATTAGCGTTAAAGATGCTAAGAATGTCTTTAGGGGTGACTACGATGGACAGGATCAGGAATGATGTTATAAAGAGGGACAACACAGACAGGAGCGTTTGGAGAAAAAGATAAAGAAGACAGATTGAGATGGTTTGGACATGTTCAGTGGAGGGACAGTGGATACATTGGTAGAAGAATGATCCTAGAGATGGAGCTACCAGGTAGGAGACAAAGAGGAGATTGATGGATGCAGTGAGGGAGGACATGGAGGTAGATGGAGTTACAGTTGAGGATACAGAGGACAGGGGGAGATCAAAATTGTGGACTCGCTATGGCGACTTCTGAAAAAGGGACAAGCTGAAAGGAAAAGAAGAAGAAGATGATAAGTAATGTCTGACATGCAATTTATCCTGCTACAAACAATCATTCTTTCAAATTAAAATAACAACGCATTCATGGATTTAACTGCCTTAAACACCTGAGTCCAGGCCCTGTTTTAGATGTCAATCTCTCCTCTGGTTTGACACAGCAGAAAAAATGTTGCACAGTCAGAGCACGAAGCTCGTACGGGGTATTTTTTCTTGCTTAAACAGTTTTGACATTTAGTCACTATGAGAAGTGTGACATATTTCCTGCCAGTCAGGCAGATGAATGAAACCGACACATGTCATTAGAGTCACATAACTGTACTCAACGGAAAAATGGAACCTCGGCGTGAGTCATACGGAGACTCATACAGTCATCTGTTGCTGCGGTATGAGTTGCCACACGTTGCCTTAGTTACTAGGAATCACCTAGTATTTTTTGTTTGATGTGCGAAATGGTTTAGGTCAGGATTAAATTTTGAAAATGTCATAGGGTTCACTTTTGAAGGTCATAGCAAACACGTGTGTTATTATTTCCTTTTATTAGTCATAATCACTCTGATGTTTTTTTTTTTTGTCCCTGCAGGAAGTCCAGTCTCTGACACCGTCTGTGAGCCGTGTCCTCCTGGTTATTTCTCTGCCGTCAACTCGGCCTCTGATCCATGTCAGCCCCACACCAACTGCTCAGACTTGGGCCTGAAGACTATGAGATGGGGCACCACCACTTCAGACAGTGTCTGTCAGGACAAGGCGGCCACGCTGCAGTGCTCTCAGCATCACAGTCTCTGCCAAACTGGTGAGGAAAAAAAAAACAAAAAAACACAATATTTCTATCACTGGCAGCTCGGAATTGCCCAAAATTGGAAGTTCTGAAGGTGAAAACCAAGGTGGAGATATCAACGGTGAACACACACATGCACATATGATAATGATTTTGACTAAACCTCAACTGTTGACAACTAGAAATCAACCAGAAGTGAATGAGTTTAGACATGTGGTAATTTTCATTCCTGGAGGAAGGGGATTTCCTCGGTCAGGTCCGTCGTCCAGATTCCATTCTTTTCACAATTTCTTTGCGTGCCTAAAAAACCAAATGTAGGAGGAAGAAGTCGGAGGGGCTCGGGGTGAATGGGGTGTTTATAGCACTACTGTACTGGATCAATTACCCCTGGAGCTGTCACATCCTCCGATTGCAGCAACAAAGGAAACGGAGTCAGGCAGGAATGAGACAAAAGTCGGTCCGTCTTTGTTACTCAGACCTCGGCCAGGAACGATGTCGGCAATTAATTAGAGGAGAAAAAGCCTCAGATATGACACAGGAAAATCAAAGAGCTGGGAAATTTGGGAAATCCGAGCCGGCGAAGAGCACATGTGCAGATGGAGGTACATCCATGCATGCTGCAACACAGCACTTGGAATCAATCACACGGCGCTGTGATCCCTCAGGGAGTGTGATGCTCTCCTCAAACATCCATTCACAAATTTTCTTCCTGCAGACTACACAACCACAGATCGTTTGCGGCGAATCCTGGAACCGTTTAGCTTGTTTTTAGGGCAACAATGTAAAATTGAAAGCAGTTGGGATTCCCAGGGTTGCGACGTGTTTTGAATTAAACAAAGGGGATGTTAGTGCGAAATAAACCCGTGGCGTACTTACAACATCCGGACATGAAAGACGGAAGAGCCCGAGTCTCTTCCACATTACAGACAGTGGCACCAACATCACTTTGTCCGTGACAATTGCGTCAGAAAATGTTTTCCCGCCGCCTGACAGTTTAAGTTTTGACAATTTCCACTAGTGTTGAATTTATACCTTTTGGACACCAGGATGTGATTTATTTTCCATGCTGTCTTTATTGACTGCTGCAGTGAGAGACTGAGACTGAATAGACTTGTCAGGCCAACAGTAACAGTCAATGCAGAAGTTGTGATCACACTATCAGGAAGTTGTGGAAGCACATGGAAGCATTCCATGACGTGTGGAAATATTGCGTAGAGACGAACCATTTTCCTTTATTTACGGAACAATATGCGTTCAAATGTCAGGTTTGTGAGTTTATCGATTTCTATCTCTGTTTCGAGCTTCATCTTCTGGGCCTTTTGAAGGCTACTGTTTTGGATGGATTTCTGAGCGGGTCAAGCTCATATGTTACGATATGTTAGGACAAATAAGGTGCGCCCAAAAATCGAATTTCTTAAAAAATCTGTAGTGCACCATAAGGATGTGGATTCTGGTTGTGTTTACTGACCTCAAACGACCAGAAATATGTTCTATTTGTATGATTATCTTAAGTTGCGAAGCCGCACCACTTTGAGTTGTCGGAGCATTATGGCTACTGCACTATACTGTGTTTAGTACTGGGGAGCAAGGATTCAGGGATTCAAGAAATCAAGGAAACCTTATTGTCATTGCAACACATTTTAGACATATGATGAACAAAATGAGATACCCTGACCCAGATCAGGAGAGGAGTAGAGAGGATAGTAGAGTAGAGTAGAGTAGAGTAGAGTAGAGTAGAGTAGAGTAGAGTAGCGGCCTATTTGGCGTTTTTATCCGGCCCGCCAAACTAATCCAAATTATACTGTTTATATAATACATAATATCGTTATCCTTCTACCTTTTCCCTGCAAAGCCTGCATTTCCCCAATATGTGGTCTCATGAGGCTGAAAGCATTCCACCTTTTTTCAATACTTTACTCATCATTTATCTTAGTTCTGTCTTTCTGATGCTCATCTGGTCTGTGACACAAATTTTAGTAGCACTTGTGGCCCACGATTCGAAATACTTGCCCAGGCCTGTGTTAGGGAGATAGCAATTTGGAAACAATTAGCAGCGTGGAATGAACGTGTGTGTGCATGTGTGTGTGTGTGTGTGTTCATTTGTTTACAGCAATATAATCAAACCAGGTCTTTGAAAACGTCTTTTTTTTTGCCATGTCCTTCAGATGTGACTCTGTGTGAGGACGCCGTCTTCCATTCTCTTGCTTCACTAACTTTGCCCTCGATGCCTCTGGAGCGGCTGCTGGAGAGTCTCCCGGGACGGAAAGTGGATCGCAAGAGCGTGGAGGGCCTGAAGAAGGCCTGCTCTCCTCACCAGCAGGTCTTCCACCTGCTGCGACTATGGAGGGAGCAGAACAAGGACCAGGACAAGCTGTACAGAATTATACAAGGTTTGGATCAGTACCGCTGACTCTGGAGTTTCACTTTCAGACTGAAATTTTTGATTTATATCTGTGTTTGTGTCCCTGCAGGTGTCAACCACTGTGAAAAGAAGGTGTCCCGCTGCCACGGCCTGAAGAACCTGACTCTAGAAGATCTCCTCAAGGTCGCCAACAGCCTTCCTGGGGAACGGGTTCAGCAGGCAGACGTTCAAGCCGTGTTCACTTCCTGCTCGCCCCGACAGTACATCATGGAGATTCTTCACCTCTGGAAATCAGCAAACTACAATTTAGATCTGGTCAAAGGTCTGTACCACAGCCTGAGGGTGTTACGCAACCAGGGGGCGCCGCGCCACCTGTTGAAAGTCTTGAAGAAAATCAGTCGCATCATCGGAACTACGTCTTCGCACAAGATGTACGAGAAACAGTTTGTCAACATGTTGTGTTTCAAGGCCCATAAACCCTTAAATGAATAGGATAAAAACACAAATAGACACTAATGTTTGGTCGTACAATTAACACACAACCCACAGTCAACACAAATCTGTAATTTTGACAATTGAAAGAAAAAGAAACTTATTTTTTATATATTTTTTTGCATTCTTTAAACAAAACCGCGGAACAATAAAAAGATAAATGTTTTCTGGAAATGTTTTAAGAGTCTGTGAAAACAGAAAGAAAAAAAAACTATTTAAATTGTAAATAGCACACTGTTTTATATATAAAAAAGCCTGGCAATTCTTTATGTGTTTTTATTTTTTTTGTTGCTTTCTCGCTGTTTGAGAGGAAGGATTTGGTTTCATAATGAAATACATGTATTTTCTACAGTTTTTCCTTTGTCTGTTGGTTTGTTGAGGACTGCTGACAAGTCGAGCTCGTCTGGTTTTTGTTTTCAATTGTCAGCTTAATGAATGTACAAAGGAGTGCAATTGTTGTCTATTTAAAATAATTTTAGCTTTGAACATGTAAAGGCTTTTTTTACTTCATCAGAAATACTGGATTCATCATGCTGCAAGTTTGTGAAGTGATATTTTTTATATTTTGTCTTATCACTTTATTTTTTTTGTAATTTTAATTGCGTTGTAAATACGTGTGACTGGTTTCTCTGAAGGTTTGTATGTGTATGTGAACACTAATGCCAAAAGATCTGATTAAAGTTAGTTTATAAATACGACTTAGCTTGTTTCCCTCATGTTTTACCTAGTCTTGGTCTTAGTCTTAGTTAAACACTAACAGTTTTTGACTCATTTCCGTCAAACAACTTCTACATCTGATTCGCAGTCATACTGTAAGAACCAGCAGGTGAGTCAAGGGAAAATGATGATAATGTAGTACGTTGTTGGACTCAGTGTACAATATATGTTACCACAAAGTCAGCAAGAGCTCATTGCACACCCACTGTGTTTCCACCCACTGGTTAAACGCATGTTAGGTTCTATTTCTGATTCGATACCGAAGGTATATTGAGGTATTATTTCTGATAAGATCCCCAAAGCTGTTGAGGTTTTATTTCTTACACTTTTTTGGCAGGAGTTACTGTCTCCAATCTATTAAAATAACTTTCATCTGCCTGCCTATCTATCTATTTATCTATCTGTCTGTCTGTCTATTTTTTGATGAAAGTGTCTTGGATTCATGTCAGTAGAGCGTGCGGCAGCCACACTGGTTGTTTTTTTATGCTGCTGACTGGATGACATCTGTTTTTTCCTGGTTTGTGTTAATAAAGTACCATATTTAAAATCTAAAAAAATCTATCTGTCTATCTATCTATCTATCTATCTATCTGTCTATCTGTCTATCTGTCTATCTATCTATCTATCTATCTATCTATCTATCTATCTATCTATCTACCTATCTACCTATCTACCGACCGACCGACCGACCGACCTACCTAACCTACCTATCTATCTATCTATCTACCTACCTACCTATCTACCTATCGACCGACCGACCGACCGACCGGCCTACTTACCTACCTACCTACCTACCTACCTACCTATCTATCTATCTATCTATCTATCTATCTACCTACCTATCTACCTATCTACTGACCGACCGACTGACCGACCGACCGCCCCACCTACTTACCTACCTACCTACCTACCTAACTACCTATTTATCTATCAATCTACCTACCTACCTATCTACCTATTTATCTACCTACCTACATTTCTATATATATGTATCTATCTAAAATGGCAATACAATTTCTTTCTACTCAAAATGACCAGAAGATGGCAGTAATGATCTCCTGATCTCGACAGAAACTTCTTAAAAAAGTTCTCTTTTCTTTTGGTTGTTGTTGTTGTTTGGTTTGTAGA